>CAXKVY010000827.1:0-95000 GCA_964058915.1 Tetropium fuscum | reverse complement strand
AAAGCGGTTATTAAAAATTAATTTTTTGATTATTAAAAATTTTAAGGATTTTTTTTACATTTTAACACTAATCAAGTAAAGTATCGTCGTAAAAAAAATTGTAACGTGTTTTTTGCTAAATGACAACTGTCAATTAGACTGTCAATCAAATTTTCAATCGAATTTTTAGGGTTTTTTTTCAATTTCTCAATTAGGATAATCTTAATTAAATGTTTAGAAATATATGTCGGATTTGACATAAGTAACAGTTGTCAATAAAACTGTCAAAAATAAACATAATAAATCAAATACGGTATATAGTGTCATTTTATAACTAATAATAATTTTATATAATTATATATTTTTTGAAATTTCATGTTTTATGTGAATGTATATTATTATCAACATTAATAATAAGATATAGTAATTAAAATCAATTCGAAAATAAACTCTTAAATATAGACTCAGTTTGAAGTGTCCTAGTCCAGTTGTGCTTATAGAAGTACACGCGTGCGGCGCCACTATCGCCACGCGCTCAAACCTTTGCGTTTCAACGTGTCAATATAACCTCTAAAACAGTAGTGTATTTCATTTACGTGTTCAACATGGATCTTCCGTTGTTGCGTGAAAACATCTTTCTGATTGGAGATGTTGAAGCCAAAATTGAAGGCAATAAGTTACCATCTAAATTACAAGTAATGAGACTGCTTATGTTTTACTTGCATGTGAAGTTAGACGTGAACGCAAGTATAAGTGCGGTTATAGATGAAGTGTTATTATTCTGGAAGAAAGCAAAAATCCCAACGATGGAACCTCACAAGTGCAAACACAAACTACTGTCCTTACGGACTGAATGGCGTAACTTGAACAAACACCAGGATCGCAGTCTTTCAAAACAAGAAATATTCAAATTGCCTTGAAAATTGTCTTGAAATTGTCTTGTCTTGAAAATGAAAAAATTGAAAAATTTGTTCGACATTGCCCAAGGCAATGTCATGACACTGAACGATGACGAAACAAAGGAGTTCCTGGAAAATCAAAGAAAAGACGGCAGAATTGGTTACATTGCCAATATTCGAACAAAATACGATATTGAAGAATTGAAGATTGAAGAAGAACTTCTTCAATCTTCATCAAGTCAACTGAGTTCGATCCCTGAAATTAGTACAAAGTTAGTACAAGTTAGTACAAGTTAGTTAGTTAGTACAAAGTTAGTACTTCGCAATTCTTAAAATCTAAAAATTATTTATATATCTTTGTTTAGTTACATTTAATTAATTTAATAATAATAATCAAAAATTAAAAATTTATCGTTCCAGTTAAACAATTTTAAACAAGTATAGAAATCAAATTTTAATATTCAAAATTTTCAATTTGGAAATTAGATTTTTATATTTAAAATATTTATTTGTAATACTTAAATAATTTTAAATTATAAAACTTGGATTCCAAATTTTAATTTTTTACTTTTGGTTTCAAAAATTGTGTAAACAACTTTGGTCACAGGTTTTCTTTTTTAATCAATTTCCTTCAATTTTTTTCTTCATTTCATTGACAAATTCTTCTTTCAGGTCAACCCATGCATGTAGATGATTTTTTGTGTGACCAGACAACTTCGGTATCAAGTGGCGACCTCTACGAACCTAGACCGTCAGGAGCGAAACGAATCAGAGCAACTATCAACATTATCAACGAAAATGTCGTTGCAGCCTTTGATCGTTTTAACATCACTGACAGACAAGCGGTTCATGTTGTTACATCTGTTTGTGAATCACTAAAAGAAAGTGGATACTTGTCTGTCAGCATCGACGACCTGGCTCTCAATAGAACGACAATTCGTAGAACTGCGTGAAAAATGGTACAAGAAATTCGGCAACATTTTGGTGTAAATCAACTTCTTATGTATTGCATTGGGACGGAAAAATTTTGCCAGATTTACAAAACGTCGCTAATGTAGATCGTTTACCAGTTGTCGTGACTTTTGAGGGCAAGGAGCAATTATTAGGGGTACCAGAAATCGAAAGTGGCACGAGTGTCAACCAAGCAAATTGTTTATACGAAATGGCAAGTGATTGGGAACTTTGTGATGGTATTCAAGCTCTTTGTTGTGACACTACAAGTACAAACTTGGGTCCGTTTAATGGCGCCGCGCCGCTGTGAATTTTGAACGACTATTAGATCGCGATTTATTGTACTTACTTTTAGAGCTCGTGTTGCGTGCAGCGTACGAGACGATGTTGGGCCCAAAAGTTGCCATTTCTCAACGATTCCAATCCTCTTGGCTTAATGTAAATACGACGAATTACAAAAGTGGATTGGAAGAGGACAGTGGAAACAAAATATTGCATGACAAAAGTTGATGAGATCAAGCAGATTGTAATCAACCTACTCGATCAGGATTTTCCTCGCGACGATTATCGAGAACTTCTTGATCTTGTTTTGGTGTTTTTAGGTTCTGCTCCACCTTGTTAACACAGTCATTGAATTTTTTCAAGCGATTCAATCTTGCGACAAACTTTCTTGAGATTCAACAATCTGAATGGATAAACAATGAAAGTTTTTTGGCAGCTCAAGCTTTCGTCAAAAATTTCAAAGTTATTAATGATTGTGCAGAGCGAATAGTCAAACTAATGACAGATTTTAGATGTAAATTTGCTAAAGATGAGAATCAGCTTCAATACATTTTGCAAATTGTTAATGATCATCGCAAAAAAAGACCTTGAGAATGTAAGGGAACACTCGTAAAAACTATGTGTACATTAAATAGTGTATAAGATTATAAATAAAAATAGTAAAAAAAACAATTTTCACGGATATTAATTTCAACAACCAATATAAAAATTGAAATTTTTGAGTATGATATTTACGAGTATATAAGACCATTTTATACTTGAAATAATCATTAGTAATAAAACGACACTAATATATTGTTTTTAATTTAAAATGATTATTGACCCCTGCCATTTATGTCAAAACACCGATATTTATTTCGAAATTAATAATATCTCTCCTTACAGAAATCGAAAAAAACATTTAGTTTAATTGAAATTTAATTGACAGTATTAAAGTATTAAAAAAATTGATAGTGGTCATTTAGCAAAAATGATAATTTTTTTACGACGAAACTATACCATATTATTTGTATTTATATATAAAAAACCCCAAAAGTTTTATTTGTCAAAAAGTGAATTTCTATTGACAGCTGTCAAGAGTCCAAACTCGTTTTTGACTTCATATTCGGATTTAGCTGAATGGAAACACTTAATTAAGACTATTTTCCGAGACATTGAAAAAAAACTAAAAATTCGATTAAAAATTTCATTGACAGCTTAATTGACAGTTGCCATTTAGCGAAAAACACGTTAGCAACTTATTTACAACGAAACTTTAGTTGATTTGTGTTAAAATGTAAAAAAATCCTTAAAATTTTAAATAACCAAAAAATTAATATATATTGACCGCTTTTTTGACAGCTGTCATTAGTCAAAACCGGTTTTTGACTATTATTTTTGGTTTTGGGTTATTTTTTTTTTTTTCGACCTTTTATTTTTTTATAATTATTTTCTAGGCCTCTACTTCCGATATATATATATATATATATATATTCCGATATATATATATATATATATATATATATATATATATATATATATATATATATATATATATATATATATATATATATATATATATATATATATATATATATATATATATATATATATATATATATATATATATATATATATATATATATATATATATATATATATATATATATATATATATATATATATATATATATATATATATATATATATATATATATATATATATATATATATATATATATATATATATATATATATATATATATATATATATATATATATATATATATATATATATATATATATATATATATATATATATATATATATATATATATATATATATATATATATATATATATATATATATATATATATATATATATATATATATATATATATATATATATATATATATATATATATATATATATATATATATATATATATATATATATATACCGACTACAATACGGTGAGTGGCCTATTAGACGTTTCTGGGAAACCACATATATTTTGAAACTGAAAATTTGCACACAGGGGTTCTCAGGGGTGCTCTATTCAATGAAAATATTGCCGTGTATGTGTCACTTCCGGTTATACCGGAAGTCGACAACAACTTCCTTATTTTAAATAGCATGCTATATTTTTGCCAGATGCCATGCTATATTTTTGCCAGATGCCATGCTATATATATGCCAGATTCGAATTCTGCTCGTTATTTTAAGGTAACTTTCAATACTATCCCTATCCCTAAAACCAATAGAGATATTTCGATTTTACTAAAATCTTATGCGAAAACAACCCGTACATTAGAAATTCCATAACTTTCGCTATGGTAAGTTTCAAGAACCAATTTTTGTTCCACATACTAAAAAGACATGGAGCTTATGTATGTATAAACTACAAATGCTCCAAAATACACAGGGTGTCCAATAACTGATGTCACACTTTGACTACTTCGACTTTCAATAAGTGTCTTATTTTAAATGGGACATACTGTATTTTATAATCCAATTCGCTTCCTTTTTTGATTACCTTTCGACCCATATGTAGTTTGCTATAGCTAAATTGGACGGTTCTTGAATTATTTAGATATTTAAAAATATTGTTGAATTAAAATTAACATCGAGTGCAAGTTTAGAAGAATTTATAATCATTTCCAATATCATATCAAATATCGTTAAAACTATTGGTTTTAGGGATATGGAATAGTATTGAAAGTTACCTTAAAATAACGAGTAGAATTCGAATCTGGCATAAAAAATATAGCATGCCATTTAAAATAAGGAAGTTGTTGTCGACTTCCGGTATAATGGGAAGTGGCACATACACGGCAATATTTTCATTGAATAGAGCACCCCTGAAAACCCCCGTGTGTGCAAATTTTCAGTTCCAAAATATATGTGGTTTCCCAGAAACGTCTAATAGGCCACTCACCGTGATGTACCCTGTATATACCGTGTGGTTTTCCAAAACCGCACCAGGCCGTAACTTTTTTCCTATTGCATCTTTAGTTTTGAAATTTCTATAAGACGTTTAAAACTACTTTTTGCATCTTTTAACCTATCGGAGACGTGATTGCACTTCCGGAAGTAACCGGAACTAACATCGACTATTGATTTTTAAATGGGACACGCTGTATATTTTTTTACATTCGGATAGAGATTTTTTATGCGAATACAACCATGTCTTTAAAAGCTTTCTACGACGAAATTTACGATTTTATAGCAGTTTGAAATAAAATCGAACAATAAAACAACTCGAAAAATTAAATTAAAATGATTTGCTCAAGGTGGCCGTGATCAAATGAAATATTTGACGTTTGAGGCTTGTTCGTTGTTTATGTCAAAAAGCGTAATCGGTTAAATTCGCGCAAAGTTGAAATATAAATATGCATCCGTTGTTGTCTTCAACCAAGTATAGCTGAAGACAGCAACGGATTCAGATTCATATTTTTTGCTGAACAGACAGAGTAAGGTGAGTAAGAAATAAATAAATGAAACGTTATTTAATGGTTTAAGTCCATTTTTTTGATTTTCTATATTCATTTCCAATAACGAACTGGTCCACTGTAAATAATCGCTTCTCGAATCTGAATCCGTTGCTGTCCTCAGCCACATATACTGCATCACGTTCTCTCAAAGCACGCAACGTAATAAAATGTTCACTGATCGCTGCTATTCCTCTATTACCTCCTAATTCATGTCGTCTTCATAAGTGCCTTATTTGGCGCTCCTTCACAATAATTTAATCTACAGTTCATTCAATATGTATCTGTAGTTAACTGACCGCATATAAGATACCGCGCAGTTGCCACATGTAATTCTCAAATTTCTCAGTATTCAATTAAAATATCAAATTCCACAATACTATATTAAAGTTGTATATATTATTTATGAATGTTATTAAATAATAATTGTGCACACAATAATATATTATAGGCCAAGATGTTACGTTTTTACATTTATTTTCGTCTACTTTAAATATGGCAATTACGTAAACATCTATTTTTATAGTTAAAAGCGGCAACACCGATCCACGACATTTCCAATAACGAATATTCGAGCAGTATATCTCTTTATAACTTATTGGAATCGTATCTCTCGGATCGGGATCGGATTCTCGGATCAAATAGGATCAGGTTCGCATATCTTACAGTGGCGTGTTCGCGGGAATTGCTAATATATTATTTATATACCTACCTATGTAGGTATACATCGCTACGAGAGTTGAAATAAAATAGTATGGCGGTTAGCAAACATGTTTGTTCGTTTCGTATGAAACCTGAAAAACGTAGATTTCCACCAGACCTCGCTTTATTTACGAGATAGGATAGGCATGTTCAAAAAATTTAAGGAAAATATTATTTGACGGCAACAATGGATAGTGGGTGTTAGAGCAGAGCCGACTTTAACAAAAAAAAAGTTGATTTATGTACTGACGTAGGTACGAAGTAGGTACTGACATGTACTGAGGTAGGTATTACATCCTCCACTTAAGACATTTCTCAAATAATTTTATCCAAAAAATATTCCAGTGCTTGAGGCCGCTAGGTTATAAATGCTAAATACAACGATATAAGTTAGGTTTTTTATTGGGATTTACAAAACTGAAAACGCTCTCTGGTTCATTACATAAGTAGGTACCTATTGTCCATTGACTCTATTTTTATGTAGGTACCTACCATCCTAGATCACAAATTAATAATTTACATCAGTGGACAAAATTAAAAGTTCCATAGACTGTTTATAAAATTATAACCGTATACCTACCTAGCCACAAAAGAAAGGAAAATTTTCAATGTCTGTAAAATACCTCAAGGTCAGTTTCTAATTTTGATTGGCTGTAAAAAGTGTGTGTATTGGAAATCGCTTTGCGATGAGAAGTTGGTAGGTAGGTATGTATTGCATTTGTAATGATTTTTAAAAATGTGTTGAATTTAGTCTCGGTTTAGTTATGTAGGTACCTAACAAACTTGAATTAACAAACAAGCTCTGATCTTTGTCAAAGCATGTCTGTTAATAATCTTTGTCTTTGTTGAGTGTTAACGGTTTGGTAGATTAGGTAAATACCTACTTACACAATAAATATGTTTGTATTTCAATCGCAAGTATATTTATTTTATTTTTCCGTTTTAAAGTTTATTTTTCTCGACTACTTGGCTGTTTTGTACATATTTATTTTTGTTTCTTGTGGGAAATATGGCTACTGGCGAACCACCCACTCAAAAATGGTAACGCGCTGAAAGCAATACTTCATGAGTGGTGTGGAAACTTGCATTCAATATCAGCTGTGGTGTTGAAAATATGCATATAAAAACCTTCTACTTTCACCCCCCTAAGAAAAAAAAATATCTACGCCAATGAAAAACATTGTGTATGTTAGGGTTGCCGGTCGTTCAACTACACATACATATTGTACGAACTGTAACCTATTTAATTTACTATCGAAACAATTTCTGCAAAACATTGGGCAAATCAAATGAAAATAACAGTTTTTGACTTTGACGCATCTGTAATTTATTTTTCCAAGACCAATCTCGGTTAAGTTCTTAAATTTTGATATTAAACCTGAAGTTCTTCGTATTTGAACAGTATATAATTTATATTAACCACAATTATATTAAATTAAAAAATTAAATTCGCATGTTCATATATTGAGTTGATCTTTTCTAGTGTTCTTTTTTTCTATTTGTGTCATAATGGTCATTTCTTATGAATGTAGATAATATGAATGATTTATGCTTCATGTTACGACAAGTTATATAGTCTTTTCGATATAGCTGTACCAAAGTACATGTCTTCTCCCCATATTTGCCGCTATCATTATCCTCCTTGGTTCACAGGAGAAGTTATTAAATCAATCCGAACAAAAGCAGCTGCATATAGCAAGTACAAAAAATTTATCAGCTGATCTCTACAATGCTTTCAAAGCTCATCGATCTAAATCTAAACGGCTGATTGATGAGGCTTATAGAATATTTATAAAGGGTTCTGTGCGATCATTATCTGGTAATCCTAAAAAGTTTTGGAACTTTAATAATAATAAGAAAGGTTCCTCACGTATCCCTTCTGTAATGTTCTATAACGATAGTGAACTTTCCAGTCCATCCATCTGAGTTTTCTTTACACAACAATCTAGGACTTCACATAGACTTACTGAATATCTCATATGAAGATGGTATACAAAATCTGAAACGATTTAAGGATACTTTTACCATGGGCGTAGATGATATTCCCAGTTTGTTCTAAGAGACTGTGCGTATGTTTTTGCCGAGCCACTACAGATCTTATTCAATTGCATCCTACGTAATTCTTCCTTTCCGTCTTATTGGAAAAAAACATATATTTGCCCAATATCAAAAAAGGGAAATCAAAATGATGTTTCAAATTATAGAGGCATTTCACTACTGTGTAATTTCTCTAAAATCTTTGAAACCATACTGTATAGTAAACTTTACTACTCTACCAGGCAGCTTATTTCGTCACGCCAACGTGGGTTCATACAAAGGAGGTCAACAAATTCTAATTTAGCGGTTTTTACTCAATATGTCTGAGGTTTTGGATAATAGAGGACAGGTTGATGTAGTCTATACGAACCAAAAAGCATTTAATAAGATTGACCATAACATACTCCTTTTAAAACTAGAAAGTATTGGTTTTTCTGAAGCATTGATTAAATAATTCACCTCGTACTTAAGCGATAGACACTTTATGGTCAGATATCAAAATTTCAATTCAATATCATTTTCTCCAACTTCGGGAGTTCCACAAGGTTCCAATCTGCGCCCCATATTGTTTTTATTCTTTATTAATGATCTTCCTGAAGTCATTACTTGTGAACATTTGTTATTCGCCGATGATTTTAAACTCTACTCTGAAATTGAATATTCTACAGATTCCATCCATCTTCAAGACTGCATTAACAGAATGTCTTCATGGTGTGAGACAAATGACCTTAAACTAAATATAGCCAAATGTAACGTAATGACTTATACTCGCAGAACTTCATCTTATACTCACAACTACTTCATTGGGAATAACATCATCAGCCGAGTTGATGTATTCAAAGATCTGGGTATTTATTTTGACAGCAAACTCAGCTTTGTTGAACATATAAACCATATTGAGTTTTTAACATATAAACCATATTGATATTTGGCACAGCTTGCCAAACGCAAGCTGTGGCCAAACCAGAAGCCGCCTGTGGACTGAGGCTGTCAGAAAGATACCCCTTCTACAGGCATGTGCAGATGGTATTCCGCCTCGGCTTGTCTTTGATAAACCTTACACCATACATACTACTGGTGAAGACGAGGCCGGCGTTGAAGGTGTAAACTATGTCTTCACGGACGGATCAAAGGAAAAGGAAGGAGCAGGCTGTGGTATATATTCCAGGAATCTGCGACTCCGATGCAACTGGACTATGGATAAAAATTCCAGTGTAGTACAAACAGAACTCGCTGGTATAACCATAGCCGCACAAGAGATTGCTCGCAGAGAAATAACGGACAAGACAAAAAGAATCTGCACAGATAGTAGACAATCACTACTGGCCCTGAAAAATTATAAAATAACTAAAGGATCAACATGGGAACGTCACCAAGCACTTGTGAGGGCATGTCAGATGAATAACATTTGCCTGTGCTGGGTCAAAGGACACTCACAATGCAACGGCAATCTAGCCGACAAACTGGCCAAGAAGGCAGCCAGCCTGAGTATCCTTGGGCGAAACTCCAATTAATAAAGGAAAACAACCACAAAAAATTTAAGACGTTATGGGATGAAACAAGTAGCTGTCAGCTGACCAGAAATCTCTTGAGATACCCCAGCGAAGAGACGACGAGGAACTATCTGGCAATGTCGCTTCTGGCAAACAGGACACTGCCGGGTAAGGAAACACCTCTATAACATGAGGCAAAGTGACACAGCAGATGGGTATCTGCAGTGGATGTGAATAAGAAGATGAAATGATCGAGCATGTACTTTACGAATGTCCCGCCGTGTCATCGACCAGAGAATCCATATTGGGGGAACGTTGGCCTTCTATGGCCAATTTGAGGGAAATGCCCCTGGGCAACATCATCACCTTTTGTACAACATTGGGCTGGGCGATGGCCTAGGGAGACATCTCCTTCACGGAAGAAGCAGAAGGGGCCTAATGGGGCCTAAGTGCAGCGGATCTCTTCTGATCCGCACTCCGGACAAATTCCAGATTCCAGATTCCAGAAACTATAATGTTTCTAGTGCCTTTAAATCTTATTGCTTCAATTACCGCAATTGCCGGGACTTTTCCAATATAAGCACCTTCGATTATCTGTTTTATGCTCTGGTGAGGTCGAAACTGGAATACGGGTCGATTATATGGTATCCGATTTATCACGTTCATTGCCAACATTTAGAATCGATCCGAAGAAAGTTCTTAAAGTTTTTGATCTTTTTGCAAGATGGATCTTATCCTCCTAGAGGTCTGGATCAGAATTATTTACTTGCAGGATTTAATTTTGACTCTTTAGAAAATAGACGCAATATCATGCTAATTAGATTCTTATTTAATATCTTGAATGGCAGGCTTGATTGCTCTGATCTTTTAAATAAAATAAATTTTCTGATACCTCGCCTAAATTTTAGGCAGCAAACCTTATTTTACTGTGTTGCTCCTAGATCAAATATTTTAAGAAAGTCCCCAATATCTCTGATGTGTGAACTGTTTTTGATGTGTGAACTGTTGCTTAAGTATTATTAGGTAGTTGTTTGATTTGTTGTAGTACCTAAATTATATTTTGTTTGTTTGTTTTATTTCGCCATATTATGCATATGCATATTTAGTTTGGCTAATAGGTACTACGTCTTATGTACTGTATTGCTGTTTTGTATTATTTTACTTCTACTTATATTGTTATATTTTAATTATTACTTGTATTACTTTTATTCCTGGAATTGGGTTTTTTTCCTGTTGGAATGAATAAATATTATTATTAAATATTATTATAATTTTAAACCGACTTTCCCTGGAGATTATTTGTCATTAAAACAAGGACGTGCCTCCGCTGCCGAGAGCGGCATCCATTTCGGCTGCCGAGAGCGGCTTTCGAATCGGCTGCCGATAGCGGTATCCCATAGGCAGACGCTAGAGGCAGCCGAGGGCAAAAAATTAATTTTGTCCTTTGTAAAACAGATTAAAATCTAATTAATCTTAATTTTACTTGAAAACTATGAAAATGAAATGAAACTTTTAAACTGTTTTTATTTTGAATTTATATTCTGAAACTACAAACGCAATCTTTGGTTATTCTCTTTCAAACGAAAATTTAAACTTATACCAACAACAACAACAACAAATTCATTTATTTACATTATTTACATTTATAGGAGTTTAACCAGGTATTTGACAGAATGACTTATTATTTATTATGTTATTAGTATAATGCACTTAATTATGTAAGGATTTAAACTTTTGTTTTCAGCCTGATATTTTGGCCTTTTCTGTCTTTCTCTGCTCTTCTCCTTTTACCTATATATAAGCCTGCCGGCAAGCTTAGCCCTCTCTCCGCGGGAACTTCTAGGGGGACTCTGTTTGCTAATCTCTGAGGCGAGTTTATATTTTATGTATGAGTGAATTGTTTTCGTGTAAATGAAGTGTGGAGCTAATATTATTATTCAGATCATCGTTGTTCGTATCAATGTTGTTATTTGTATCTGGATTCTTATTCGGTTCACCACTATTTTCAATTTCCACAGAAGCAAGATCAATATTCTTGTCTCCTATACTGTCAAGATTTTCAAAGATATTAATCAATTTTTCGTCTTCTCCGTCACTTCAAATGCTTACGATCTTCTTCACGATGTCAAGTCTTTTATAAAATATATGAGTTGCTACCTCACTAGAGAGTGGGGCCAGTTTTCTAGCTTCATCATCTATAATTTTGAACTTTGTATGATTGGTTAATATTTTTCTCTTTGGAATTTCAATTTTTTTTTGTAATAATGTGGTTGGTACTGTTTTCCACGTCCACTGGTTGAGAATTTGACTCATTTGAACCAACTATCTGAGATTCATTAAGTTGTGTCTCGCAATACAGACTAGTCCACCTCGCCAAACAGCGTCGTAGCTAGGGCAGGGCAACCGGGGCCCACGCCAGGGGCGCAAGCCTTGTGGGGCGCAAAATGGCAGTCCGACAAATCACGCTACTTGATCTACGCTAAGTTAATCCGACTGAAATGACACAGTATGTCCACGCCACTGGACCCGAGTCTGCGCTCGAGCCTCGAGTGGCATGAACCTTGTGACCTGGATTTCCCCGAAAGGCCTATGCGAAAGCGAGCAACGTTTTTAGAGGAATCGCATATAAATATTATCAGTTATACTGGGAGAGTCGAGTAGTCGAGTCTTGTGTGTTTCATAACTTATAACTTTTAGACAAATCCTTTTGTGGGCTGTGACGTTTTAGATTAGATCTTAACGCAGGTAAGAACATTTTATTGCTTTGTAATTAAAAGTACCTAATGTAAACAAATGTTTCTTAAATTAGAATGCCACCAAAAAAGCCGTCAGGGTCGGAATTTAAGAAATTAAGAGAAGCGCGAAAAGAAAGTGAACAAAAATTGTCAAATAGATTATTCGGCTGGATATACAATTCGAGTAATTTAGCTGTTGTAAATGAAGGTTCCGGATCTGCGTCTTCGTCTATGGAACTAGATTTAAATGTTAATGTTACTGACAATAATGACACTTTAACAATCACATCGACTTATGGAAACGAAAGTGATTTTACCCAAGAATCCCAAGATATACAAAGAGACTGTTCACTAGCCGCGGAAGCAGAAGGAGGTACGTTTTAAAGAAATTTTTGAATTTAAGGTCAACATTTTCTGCAAAAAAGAAATAATTTTTTTCTTTGTACGGCTATTTTAGAAAATCAGTATTTATGCATATATTATTTATGCAGTATTTATGTATATAAAAATAACGTTTATTTTTAGAAGATCCTTCCTTTTAACCAATTATTTTCTTTCCATCAGGGACCTCTGAAGAACAAAATACTAGTCATTTATCCGCCTTAGCTTCTGTAATAAATTATAACGATCCAAAGTCGTGGCCAAATATAGATGATAAGCTTAGGTGTTGCCTAGTTGAAAAAGGTCCAAGTCAAGGAAAAGACTGCGATTTCAGGTTATCCGTAAAAGACGACGGACGTATTTTTACTGCCGAATGGTTTAAGAAAACCCTGCCAAATAATGAAAAAGTAGACCGAACATGGTTGATTTACAGTGAAAAAAATGAAGCACTATTTTGTTTCCCGTGTTTACTGTTTACGAAAATACCGTACATTTTTTCAAGTGCAAAACAGGGTTTTTGTGATTGGAAACACTTAAACCCAAGAGTCGGTGAACACGAGAATTCTATAGAACATCGAAAATGCTTTGTATCATGGAAAGAATTGGAAATTCGTCTAAAGAAAGGGGTAGCGATAAACGATGATATGGAACGTATAATTTTAACGGAAAGAGAAAAGTGGAGATACTTTCTGAAGGTAATTTTGGACGTCATATTATTTTGTGCAAAGAACAACTTAGCTCTTAGGGGTAAAATTGAACAGATTGCTCATCGGAAATCGGGAATTTTTTTAAGTGCACTGGAATTATTAAGTAAATACAATACTCAAGTTGCCGCACATATTTCGTCTATTACTAAAGGTTCTGTTTCATATTTGTCCCCTAGTAGTCAAAATGAGTTTATTAAGTTGCTAGGATCTAGTGTTAAGGACACCATTATTTCAAAAATTAAAAAAGCGAAGTACTACTCTATATCGTTCGACTGCACTCCGGACGTCGCCCACACGGAGCAGATGGCTCAAATAATACGATATGTGCTAATTGAGGACGGTAAATGTTCAGTTGAAGAAAGTTTCATCGATTTTATTCAAATAAATAAAAAAACTGGAAGTGGTCTTGCAGATGAAATTATGACAAAAATAAAGAATGATGGCTTACAACTATCAGATTGCCGGGGGCAAGCCTACGATAATGGTGCCAACATGGCTGGCATATATCGTGGAGTACAAGCACTAATTTTGCAACAGAACGAGTATGCAACATTTTTACCATGTGCAGCTCATTCTTTAAATCTAATTGGGGTGCATGCAGCTCTTGTAACATCAGAAATGGTAACATTCTTTGGCACGTTGCAACATATATTTACTTTCTTTTCGGGGTCAACACAACGTTGGGAAGTTTTGTCAAATTTGAAGTTGACTCTAAAAGGTCATTCTGAAACCAGATGGTCATCAAAGTATCAGTCAGTTAACTCCTTGATTTCTCAATTACCAGAAGTCGTAAAAGCCCTACATGTGATTTCTGAAGGAACATATGAAATAACCTATTCCACAGACTCTGTGTCTTCTGCCAAGAATTTGATAAAACTAATTGATTTTCAATTCATTTGTCTGTTAAGTGTGTGGAATCAAATTCTTAGTAATATCGACAAGGTAAACAGCATTTTACAATATAAAACACAGTCAATCGAAAGGGCAGCTAAACATATTGATGGTCTCCTTCAGTATTTAAAAATTTTTAGAGAAAATGGAATTGACAAAGCTATAGACGCCGCAAAGGATCTCTGCCAGCAGATTAATATAACACAAGAATTTCCAGAAAAAAGAAAACGGAAAATAAAAAAAAATTTCGATGAGAAGGCCGATGATGAAGCTCAGTGTTTTACAGACTTGAAGAAATTTAAAATCCAACTGTATAAGGTTCTTGATACGTTAATTTCGCAGATGGAGTGGAGATTTGAGACTTTGTCACACGTAGCCTCGGATTTTAGTTTTCTAACAGGACTCTCGCTTTTTGAAAAACCTACTGAATGCCTTAAAAAGGCAGCAGCTGATTTGGCACTAAAATATAAAGATGATCTTGACGCAAACGAGCTAAGCTTGGAGATCGAGAGTTTTAAATATCAAGCTTGTTCTTTAATACCCAACCTAAAAGAGGCTAACTTAATAACTGTGTTAAATTTTATGCATGAATATGGCTTATCGTCTAATTATCCCAATTTAGAAATATGTCTCCGTTTAGCACTAACGTTACCGGTTACCTCCGCGTCTTGCGAGAGATCTTTTAGCAAGCTGAAACTTGTAAAAACGTACTTAAGATCGCAAATAGGGCAAGAGCGTTTGACAAAATTAGCCATAATGTCAATAGAGTATGAAACGGCAGAAACAACTAATTACGATGACATTATAGAAAAATTTGCTATGGAAAAGTCAAGAAAAGTTGCATTCTAGTTTTCTTGACTTTTCCATAGCAAATTTATTTTTTTTTCTTTCTACATTGTTTTATTTTATTTCTACATTGCGGTTATTTTTAAAAAGTGATTGATGTTTGCTTTTAACAGTTTGACTGTAATTTAACTGTAATTGACTGTTTTAACTTTTGTAATAAATATATGTGCAATAAAAGAGTGTTTCTTTACTCTTCTTAAATAGGTACAGATATTACATATTGATTTTTGAAACCAGTAAAACATTTAATCAAATATATACAGGGCGAGTCGTGAGGAACTTTACAAACTTCTACCAGTTTTACCCCATATAGAGTTCATTGAGTGGACTCTTAGGAATATCTAAATTTTGAATACGTCACAGTGATGCTAGATATTATTTTATTAGGGAGGGTGGGGATATTATTTTATTAGGGAGGGGAGGTTCATTAGGGAGGGTAGGGGCGCAAAATTATGATGCTTGCCCTGGGCGCCATAGTTCCCAGCTACGACACTGTCGCCAAACACAAGTTTATATCAAATAATGGCATTGAAAGCATTGAGCGACATTTAAAAATATGTCTACAGGGAAGGCGTAGAGATTTTCTAAGCAAACAGTCACAACTTGTCGGTGATACCTGGAGTAAGCCTTCTGATGTAACTGCTAAGCAATTCTTATTTCCAATGCTTTGAAAATCCTTATAAGACTTAGCTAATGCAAGTTGTCGCTCAACTTTTGTGAAAGCGAATGTTGTTAAATGATGACTGTATAAGCTCTCAGGTGAATTAAGCTCGTAAGCTTTCGCTGGTTGTCTACTAAGCATTTGTACATTTTTCACATCTTTATCAATTCGAAAAGTATTTATCAAAATGAATAAATGCTTTATTCTTCTAAAGGACTATATCGATTAATGATACTCTTTAGCTGAGCATTCATAGATTCTAAACGGTTATTAGTTTTATTGAAGAAACGTAAATTCTTAAGCGTCAAATATTGAACCCACTGATCCTTGATTGGGACCCAATTCGAGTCATAATATTTTTTTTACTGATTCAGGGACATTAATACACATACTCTCGTATAATTCATTGTACTCGGTTTCAGAGGTATAATAAGCCAGCTTTTGTAAATATTCTTTACTTATTTGAGCTTCTTGGGTTGTTATCCCTAACTTTTTAACAGAAACCTCCCTATTAAATATTTGCAGTACATGAAAAAGACAAATCATAAGAGATGCATTGGAAAGCTCCTTTTAAATATGTTTCTTTCCGTTTTGTCTAGCTGACATAACTACTTCTATATTTGTCCATTTAGGATTAAATTTTTTTAAAGTTTCTATAAATAAATCTATGCACTTTTCATTTTCTTCAGCTAATAAGCATACAGCTATGATCTCACTTAAGCCGTTACTGTCCTCGATCATTATTATGTACGTTGCAGTTTTTACATTTACTAAACAATAAGTCCCGTCAATGAAAACCATCTCCGGAAAGGCATCAAAATATCTTCTCATTCGTTCATCTTGAAAGTAGAGGCCTTTAAAGTTATCATTTTCGTCCACAAAAGTCGCAACTTGACATTTATAAATGTCTTAAAGGATACGAACACATTCCTGGTAAGTTTTGTTGTCTTGTGATTTCCTACTGATGTTGGTCAAATCTTTTAGGGTAATTTTACAGCCTGTTTCGTTTCGCACCTTGTCAAGAACGACTCTTTTGTTAGCACCAGCGTTGAAATATTCCCGCGCCCTGTGTGTTACAACATCAGGTAGTCTTAGACGCTGTTGAGCAAGAGAAGGAAAGAATGCTTTACTACTAGAATGGGTATGATTTTCGTTCACTTGGGTGATACAAAGAAATTGCTTACACGAACATAATTTTAAAACAAATCCAGCTTCACAATTCGGCTTACATGTACTTATTCTTTTAGATTTTTCATTCTTTGATTGGAAAGCTCTACCTCCTTTAATACAACACACTTTCATAAAGTAATATTTTAATTTAGGATTGACATTTTCAACCGTTTTCGGCCAATGCGATCGTTGATTTTCAATCGTTTTAGCATCGCGAAACCAATATTCATTGTTTACTTCCTTTTTATATTTTTCTAACTTCACTTGCAACTCCTCAAATGAGGTAAACTTGTCACCAACTTTCCTTGAGTACCACATAAATATAAAACTAAATAAGTAGCTACCAGTGAACACTGACGTTTGATACATACAATACTGAAATTTTTAGGTTAGTTTTACACTTTCGGCAACCGTGTTAGCTGCGATAGCGGTAGTGATATCTTGTGACTGCCGCTTTCGGCACCCGAAGTAAGTTCTTTACGGCTGCCGAAAGCGGCAATCTCTAGCGCTGCCGAGAGCGGATGCCGCTCTCGGCAGCAGAGGCACGTCCTTAAAACAAACCTACTTGGAAAAACCCGTTTAAAGATAGACTACCTACATAAGTTCTACTTGTAGTCAACATTCATAAATCAATACAATGTCTATTTATTCGAATATAGTTCTTTTGAATTCTACCTGTTAGGTTGCGCCTTATGTAATTTAACTGGAGGACTTGGTGGTAATGGTGGAAGCCTCATTCCAATATTTGGTCGAGAAACGGGTTGCCCCATAACTCTATCTATGGTTGAGTCATTTAAATTGGGTAAGACATCTTCTATGGACTCTGCTGAGGATGGTGGGGAAGGTCCACTTGCATCGCTACCACTCATATCTGTGGTTCCTCTTCTGAATATTGGATCACTGTAACTAATATAGGTCATATAATTCATTTCATTATTAGCTTTATATGGTCTTCTCTCGGTCGGGGATATTCAGGTGAATCCAAATGTAATAATTGTAGAATTATTACATTTTTGAATATCAAAAGGGAATAAATATAACTATAGAATAGGCTACGCTTTTATATTTAACGATTACTAATCTGCACTAAGTAGAAATTCTCGTTTTCACTTTCGCTCTATAGCGATTCGTGCAGTTACATGTTTGTCTTATACTCTAGGCTAGAAAAATGAATTTCGCAACATACATCGGGAAAAATATTAGATAATTGTCACCATACGTATCTGTTAAGTTCATATTGACGAGGTCGGTATCCACTAGCTATATTTGTTTAATCTTTTTTTCTATTACATTGGTGAAACATACACAAAACTCCTGCCACTTCATTAGAGGGACAACGCTTGACACCAGCATCTCAATTAAGTATGTTAAAAAATAGTGTCAAGCTGTAGGTATATGTTTAAACTTGAGTTTTCTTATGTTTTTGTTGACATTACAGTACATTTGATAGAAAATGATGTCCGGCTACCTTCATTGTAGACAGGCGTGCTCTTGTTATTAACATAAACATGTAAAACGAAATGTCAATTGTCACAAATATTTAAAACAGTATATTTTTACCTGTAATATATTACTTGAATTTAATTAAAAACATATACTGGCGATCATTCGATGGAATATGGCTTTGTTAGTCCAATCACCTAGTGGTTTGGCGGGGAAAAATATACAGAAGTTTTTTTCTCACCTGTTTCCTATGTTTTTTGGGGTGCTGAATCCGAATTTAAACTTTGCCTCCGCAAAAAAGTGCCGCAACATTGAGAAAAAATAAAAAAACTGTAATAATTTCGACTTTTTTAAAGATTTTTGCTTATAACTCGAAAATGGTGCATTTTTTGAGGAAATAGTCTATATATAAAAATAAACTAGAGAAAATTTTCAAAATAAATTGTCCTATACGATTTTTTAGTCAGGTGAATGGCTTTGGCGCTAGAGCGCGCTGAAATTTGTGCATTTTTCGAACCAGCTGCGAAATCGAGGAAAAGTCTCTTGCATCTCGCGATGGCGCTCTGCTTTCCAATATTCTGATTTAAAACGATTGTTTTACTGATGTGAGTGATTAAATCAGAATCTACAATATAATAGGGGATACGTAGTGATTAAAATAAAGTGAATACAAAATTTATTAATGGAAAGAATGTACACTGCGCAACTTATTTAACGCACAACCAAAAAGTTAACTCAAATTTGACGTTATGTATTTTCGACAATTTTTGTTCCTTTTGGTCGATTTTTTTTTCAAATTGTAGGTTTTTCTCTTAGGAATATCACTGTCTTAGTTGTTTTGGTAAAACGAATGATTTTGATATTATACCAGGTGCTATAAAAATGTTATGTTTTTTTCCGAAATTTCAAAACGTCCTGTGGGCTATACAAGGTATTGTAAGTTATTGCAATTATAGCCAATTTAAAGCCTCATGTTTTTTCTACATTTTCTTTTTTCATTTGTTTATCTCTGTTACTTCATAAAATATCCAATTTTTGAGTTGACGTGATTTTTATTAAATTTATTAACTTTCTTTTTTGTCAAGTGCTCATTATTTATTACTCATTATACTGGTTCAATGCCTCATTTTGCGTTCTGTTTTCCTTGATATCTTATAATTTGTTGAGAGATGCAAGGTGTTTTAGAAGAGAAAAAGGTCTTAAAAGGGCAAAAACTCAAAAAACATACCTAGAAAAATGGATTGCTTTAATCAATAAAACAACGAATAATAGGAAACAAAACAAAAGTAAATAGAGAATTAGTATCTGGTGTTTCCACCCCTTCCGCGATTGACCTCCCGACATCTTTGGTTCATACTTAAAACCAAAGTTCTGATTAGGTTCTGATCTAGGCCATTCCATAATTCGACTAGGCGTCCGTCCAATTCTTGTAAATTTTGGGGTTGTCGTCCCTCACTTCGTAACCGCCGACCGATAAAATCCCAAACATGCTCAATGGGGTTAAGGTCGGGGCTACGGGCTGGCCAGTATATGTGATCAATTTCTACTTCTTCAAGATAGTTTCTCACGATAAGACTCGTGTGGGGACGCGCATTGTCTTGCATAAGTAAAAAATTGGGTCCTATATAAAGGGGCATAAGGCAAAACATGTGCTTCAAGAATGTCTGTGATGTATCTGTCAGAATTGAGATTTCCATTCACAGTTACCAAGTCCGTTCGCCCAATCAAAGATATTCCGCCCCACACCATGACGGATCCACCTCCATATAAAGTTGAGTGCAAAAAATTGCATTGACTGTATCGCTCATCGGGTCTTCGGTAGACGCGATTACGTCTGTCACAATTATACAAACTGAACCTTGACTCATCAGTCCAAAGAATACGTTGCAAAGAATACGCCCAATCTGCTTCCATCCAATTAACATGCTCATTGGCAAAATTCAATCTGGCTCTTCGATGATCTACTGTTAATGCGGGTCCTCGAGCAGCAATCCTGGGTCTTAAATTTGCCTCCCTCAGTCGTCGGCTACAGTTTGAACGCATATGAGTGGACCACCTGCGTCTTGAAGTTGTGCTCTTAAATGTGTTGCAGTTATAAATCGTTGTCTTACAGCATTTACTCTTAAAAAGCCATCCTGGATAGCAGAGGTAACACGAGATCTACCTTGACCGGCCAGTCTGAAATGTTCTCCTGTTTCCGCGTACCTTTGAATTGCTCTCGCTATAGTTGTGTGAAACACTCCCAACCTTCCAGCTATGCGGTTGTAACTCCACCCTTCACCATGTAATGTAGCTGCCTCAACACATTTATCACGAGTTAAATTTCTGGTTTGGCGTTCCATTATTCACTAATTATTGCTGGACTGTCAACAAAAAACTAATGACACAGTTGTCAGTTTATGACGTCTAATCTTCGATTTCCATAGCTTGCTAGCTGTTTGAGTTGTCCGATAAATGCATTTCATGTGAATAAAAGCATATGGTGTTTCAAAACGGTGTATTTCATGAAGTAACAGAGATAAACAAATGAACCAGGTGCTACCTGGTATAATATCAAAATCATTCGTTTTACCAAAACAACTAAGACAGTGATATTCCTAAGAGAAAAACCTACAATTTGAAAAAAAAATCGACCAAAACGAACAAAAATTGTAGAAAATACATAACGTCAAATTTGAGTTAACTTTTTGGTTGTGCGTTAAATAAGTTGCGCAGTATATATAGGATGATAGATATATAATATAGATAGTAGATTTATTTCCGTCGTCGTTTGGGAGGTCCGGGATTTGGTTTGTCACGTTCATGAACTGAAAAAAAAATGAGAGATAATGTTAGGAGGTGATTAAAGAAACGAGTTAAGACATTTTTAAAAAGAGTTTCGTTGCCTGGAATTAAGAGTTAACGTACATTGTAAAAATAAAGTTATACCTTCTGATATCTTAGTGCGTTCAGAACTGCGTGCAGCTTCAGAAGTTCCGGACTGTGGGTCGTCGTAACTGAGCCCAGCATCGGAAGGTCCGGGCCGTTGGTCTTCCTCAACTGGAAAATAAATCCACTTGATGTAAGGTTGATAGAATAAAAAAGTTCATTTAAATTACATTTAATATGATTGAAATTGGAAAGAACTTGAACAAAAAATGTAGTAGGTATAATCTTTAATCATCAAAAATAAATGTTGATATTTTATGACTTACCTTCTGTTGTCTCAGTTTCTGGTATTGTTTGAAAAAAAAGATCATCCCCGCCCTCCAAATGTTGCTCGTCGTTCAAGTCGAGTCTGTCGATGTTAGAACACTTTCCTTCGCAGACGACGCAAATGTTTGTGCAGAACAATCCTGCTCGCCTGCAGCCACAATTTCTCACGCAATTCTTCTTGCATGTGCAAGAAATTAGTTGCAACAGTTGCTCCGGCGCTGGAGACTGCAAGTAGTGACAGGAATCAAACCGTTTTTCGTGGATTTCCATCCCCACTGCTTAGGATCCAGTTCAGTACCAAGCCAGATTTGAACTTGGTGAAACACCCGCAGAGAGTGCTGCTTTGCAGCAGCAGCAGTAGGGGGAAGTGATGTGAGGTTAGCTGTGATCTTGAAGGCAGATGCCAGGTATTGCCTGTACCTCAGCCTGTCAATGGTTGTATTTTGAGTCTTACCACCATATAGTGCCTATATTTGTTGTCTTTGTTTTTTTGGACGCTCCCTACCCGATCGTCTGACAAAATATTATCGTATCACGGGATATATATTGTGTACTAAAATGCGTATACTTTTAATCACTTCAATAATAATAATGACAACCTAATTAATTACAATAAGTTGGTAATTAAATAATTGTTCAAATTCGTTCAAACCATCAGTAAAACAATCGTTTTTAATTAGAATATAGGAAAACAGAGCGCCATTACTCGATTTCGCGACTGGTCCGAAAAATGCACAAACTTCAGTGCGCTCTAGCGCCCAAGCCATTCACCCGAATAAAAAATCGTATAGAATATTTTTTTTTGTACATTTTCTCTAGTTTATTTTTATATATAGACTTTTCCCGCCTTAACAGGCGGGAAAAAACTTCTGTATTTTTTTCTCGCCTCACCTTGTTTCTGACACCAAGTGTCAGAAACAAGGTGAGACTATGTTAGGAGTAAGCAAAGTTGTTGTGCTGCGGATATACCAAGCTATAATTCCTACAGCTCCTAGACTAATTTAGGTTGGCTGGGCAAAAGTAAGTACCTACTTACCATATTTGACCCCCAATAGACCGCGAATTGCCACTGTATGTAAAATGCTCAGCAGGGTGGATGCGAAAAGCTACAGTAGTGTGGAAATGGGAAAGGATAATGAGCATGATCAGTGAGCCATGATCAAGGTCAATGACCGGTCAAGGTCAAAGATCAAATGTCAAATGTCAAGGTCAAAAAACGAAATTACCCCCCCCCCCAAATAAAATTGAAAAAATGCTCCCCACGGAATCACGATCGCAAAAAATGTTTGAAAAAATGTTCCCCACGAAATTTCCCCCCCACCCAAAATGCTCCCCACGAAATTGTCAAAGGTCAAGGTCAAAGGCCAAGGTCAATTGTCGAGGTAGGTGATTGGTCCAGGTCACTTTTAAAAATGTGTCTGGCGTCTAGACTGGGTCCGCGTCAATGACGCAAGCATCTATTTATAGAATATATCTCGCGTCTGAACAACAACACCTCTAATACAAGGACAAAGTGCTGTCTCGTGACGTCCCCGTCCGGAGGCCTACGAGATACTCATGTTATTACGGGCTTTATGTAGTTATTTATGTTTAAATCGTTTTAATGTAGTTTTGGAGATCAATAAAAAGATCAAAATAAACAAAGATATTACAGCATAAATCTATCGGAGTCTATGAAAAACATAGGTAAAGAATAATTTAAATGGTTAACTGTTAACTGTTTCGAAATACAGTCAAGATTACATGTGTCTAATTATTAGAGTCTAGATGGTTAATTGTTTTAAGAAAACTGAAAAGTAATTCGTGATTAATTTTAGATACAGGAGCAATATGAACAACTTCTTTAAAATTTGAACAAATGTTAGTAATCATAAATGTATACGCAGATGTCGCTAACGAATCGTTATTATTTATTGCAGCTCCTACAACATTACCACCTTTATAATCTAAATATGGATCAATGTGAATTTCATCCATTAGTAAACTACCTAACATATTTGTATTGGTCTTTTAAATATTTAAAGTTTTTTTGTGCATATGTTAAAAAAGTGTTCTTCTCATCAATATGAGGATCAGTTAGAAAACCATTACAGACTCCTTTGATTGTTTCGGGATGGGGCAAAATTATAGGTTCACGATTTCGTAAATATCTATAGGCATGAGGACTAATTGTATATAATATTGAACAAAAAACCATAGTGGTAGTGGAATATCTATAACGTTCTTTTGATAATGTTCTTAATGAAAATTCTGTAAGTTTTTCGTGTTTGCTTTTTTGACACGATATTTTTTTCGACAAGTATTTGGGACAGTGCGGAAATTTACTTGGTACGCTAGTTTCTTTTAACCGGGGTAAAATCAAAATAACTGAAACGATCTCACCAGTTTTTGTATCCTGTTGGGAAATTTTGTAAATAAAATCTTCCTTTTCAAAGTGGCACTCACACACTCGGGAGTTGTCACTCGTAACAAAACTTTCCGTAATTCCCTTTACAACCGGGCATTATGATATAATACTACAACAAATAAACCGTTAAAAAAGATCAAGAATCGATTAGGAACTAGGCAAGCGCGCCGCGTGCAATAAGATTAACCCCTCTAGAGGTGTTATTGCTGGCACGTGGCGGCATCCTATACTAAAACCCAAAACAAAACATCGTTAGCAGGGTTGCCAAATTACAATTGACACGAGAGTTGTTAGTTGCGTGCTTCTTAATAACTTTTTGCGGCCAATTTGATTTGACAATTGACTAATGAGAAAGCTACTTTATATTGTTTACATTTTTGATACAGTACAACATATAGGCAGAGAAGCGTCGCACTGAAACACATTCTGGCATCGCCGCTTCGACCGACCTAGAGAAGCCTGTTGCATTAGCTTAGAGAGTATATTAGCCTCCATCTGGGTTAAGCCCCCAGAGCGTGATGGCACCATGATATTTAAAGTAAGCACTATGTCCTTATTAGAGGGGTTATTGGTCTGAAACGGTGTCGATGACCTAATAGGTGGGGTGGCCGTACGGTAGGGCTAAAAATGGGAAAAAAATTAATTTACTCGAGATGTTAAGTGTACTCGAATGAAGCTCCCACTTTAAAGACTGACGATTCTGATGTGACGCAAGCTAGGGACGGATTTTTGAAAATGCAAAAAAATCGTCATTTTGAAATAGTCGAGCGCGTCAGATTTTCATACAGACGGTTCAACTTGATGTCCTGATGGTGCTGATCCATAATCTGACGATTATTTGGAGGAATTTTATTAATATGACGGTTTGATTTTTTTATGATCTCTTTTAATCATTCAATGTGACAAATAAAATGCATGGAAAATAGCATGCAAATAAAAAAAGGTAACCAGTTTTGTTGAAATTTGTAAAAGAGATTATATTAAGATTTATATTATTATTATTATTATATTAGAATTATAAGAAATATACATACATCTCTTTGATAAAATTACAAAAGGTAAATAAATAAGAAGTAAAAAAAATATGACCGAGGTTAATAAAAACAATATTTTCAATAAAAATCAATAAAATAATATTTAAAAACATTTTTTTATGTAATCCACTGGGTAAACGATCAGCTGTGATGTCGTGATGCATGGCGGACGGAAAGTAGTGTGGGGACGGTGCGAGAGTGTGATAGATGGAGAAAGAGTAAAAGAGAGAGTACACTCTTCAAAGAGAGAAGAGAATACATGCATCACTTCAGCTGAAAGTATTTATTTTTTCATTAACCTGTTAGACAAATTACGTATCTTATTTTTTTCAATATTTTTTGTTTCTCTATAATATGAACTTCATAATTAATCATTGATGAAAGTTAACCTTGTGAAATTATAAGTTTCACCAAACACACTGTTACTTCACCTTATGTACCTAAATATTTAATTTGTAAAAAACAAGAGTTTTATTTCGAGAAATAATTATAAACAAGTTATTTTTGAATATATTTGATGTTGACCTAATTAATTACCAATAAATAACTACGGACTAATATTAATACACGACTCACACTGGCACAGCGTCAAATAAGAAAAGGCTATTTTTGAACTTGAAAATATTGCTGTAACACACTTTTAGGTTAATTTACCGGACTTTCTTTTTGCAGCGAATGTTATTGTGCAATTTGTTATTTTAATAAAACCATTTTCCAGGTAGTTTTTTACATGTTTTTCACCTTAATTTAAGAAATATAGGTTTTTGTTATTAGTATTAGGTATTTTTTACGTAAAACAGAAACAAAAACTGCAACATTAGTCCGGTCAATTTAGACATTCAAAGGTAAATAAATTCACAACAAGCTGAACATGAGTAATATTGTTCAAAACATAATTAAAAACAAGATTTCAAAATTCCCCATCGTTCCCCTACGTGGAAAAAAATGTACTCAAGGTCAAAGGTAAAAAAAATGGGTTATTTACGATTTTCACCGAAACGGTAAGTTTTATCATAAAATTACCTCAGAGAAGAGTTGTAAATCATAAAATTATCTAAAAAAAAGGTATCAATACTTTTTTCCTAGGAGTCACCGTTTCTGAGATATAACGATTCATAAAGTTGTAATCGTCATAATATTCACACGTTTCCACGCCACCACCGAGGTAGTGTACTTGGCGCGTTTTTTTAACGTGGTTTCCCCAGTGGGCCTATTCCACAGGTCTGTTGTGATTATTTTCAATTTGACACTATTACATAATAGATATTAGCAAGGGTTGAATAAGGGTTGATCAAAGTGATGGAAATTTAAAAATAGAGAAATACAGAAATATATTCGTCTGATTCATAATATTCGAATACTTCGTCTTGGGGTTATTCTTCTTCTTCTTCTTTTCTTCTCCGTCTTCTTCTTTTTCTTCTCCTTCTTCTTAATCTTCTTCCTTTCTTCTTCTTCTTCTCGTCTTCTTCTTCTTCTCCTCCTCCGTCTATTTCTTCTTCTTCTCCGTCTTCTTCTTCTCCGTCTTCTTCTTCTCCTTCTTCTTCTTCTCCGTCTTCTTCTTCTCCGTCTTCTTTTTCTCCTTCTTCTTCTTCTCCATCTTCTTCTTATCCGTCTTCTTCTTCTTCTTCTTCTTCTCCTCCTACTCCTTCTTCTTCTTCGTCTTCTTATTCTTCTTCGTCTTCTTCTTCTTCTTCTTCGTCCTGGGTGCAAGTGAATTCCATCAATAGCGATGTATCGCATGTCTCCTCGTTGGTATCAAACGAATCCTCTGTTGTTGGTGAATCAACATTAGAACATGACCGGCCTTGACAACTTGCACATGCCAGAGAACAAAACAGCACAACTTTTTTGCAACCGCATTTAGCACTGGACCCCTTTTTACAGTTGCAAAAAATAGTCTTTAGCAGTATTTCCGGCGAAGGCGGGAGTAAAGTCTGAATTGGTTCTAATGTATTATCGACAAACTTCCAGCCCCAGTCTTTTGGGTCTAGCTGATAACCAAGCCACACTTGAACTTGGTAATATACCCGAAAAAGATGTTGATGAGCAGCATCTGAAGTTGGAGGAAGACAAGCTAATTGCACTTGTTTTTTATTTCGGGTGTTTTTAACGAAACATGTATATCGATACTTATCTAAGCAGGTTTTTGTGGAGTTGAATCACTTTTTATAAAAACTTCAGCACATTGAACTAAATCTTGTTTTTTCAAACATTTTAAAGACTGAAAAATATTTTTTTTTCAGTTGGAGTTCGAGCAGTAAGTAATACGAGTAAGTTTACATCTTCATCAACAGCAATAGTTATTTTTGTCAAATCAAATTGCTCTATTGCTGTTTCAATAATCAGTACATCGGCATCGTTATTAGCTTGTTTAACCAATATATTTTTGTAGCAGTCAACTTTTCTTTCAACATTGAAATGAACCGCGACTTGAGCCGTGAGTATTTGCAAGAAATTTCTGTTGCCTGGTAGGAACTGTCATAAGTTCATCAAATAAAATATCGGAAGACGAAGATGTGGCTAAAGTTCGACGACGTTGTTCTGCAGCTTTAATATTTCTGGCGCAATCGTTATAGCCATCAAATACGACAGTAACTCTAGGACCAAAATGTCGACGTACATACTGAACGTATTTACCTGATATAACGTTGAATGTTCCTTCGATGCGCACACAACACGATGTAGTAAGAATTCTCCGTCAATGATGTATGTCGCATTAGTGTTGTTAATATCAATATTGACCTGTTGAAAACAATCGTAAATAGCAGACTTCTGTCTTTACACCGATAAAAAAATATTTTTACTTTATTACGGCTTCAAAGATGTATATACGTGGCGTACTTATGCATATTATGACGATTACAACTTTATGAATCGGTATATCTCAGAAACGGTGGCTCCTAGTAAAAGCAGTATTGATACCTTTCTTATGGATAATTTTATGCGTTACAATTTTTGTTTGAGGTAATTTTATGATAAAACTTACCGTTTCGGTGAAAATCGTAAAAAACCCATTCTTTTGACATTTGACCTTGAGTAAATTTTTTTCCACGTACGGGAACGATGGGGAATTATGAAATCATGTTTTTTATGTATTGAACAATATTACTCATTTTCAGTTTGTTGTGAATTTATGTAGCTTCACTCCCATTTTTTGGTCTAATTTGACCGGACTACATGCAGTTTGTAAATAACAAAACGTATTTAAAAAAATCATATTTCAAAATACATCCACGACATTAATAGTACTGGTGAAAGTTCCTATTAATGTATACAACTACTGTTGATAATGAAACAAGATATACAGGGTACATCACGGTGAGTGGCCTATTAGATATTTCTGGGAAACCACATATATTTTGGAACTGAAAATTTTCACACGGGGGTTTTCAGGGGTGTTCTATTCAATGAAAATATTGCCATGTATGTGCCACTTCCGATTATACCGGAAGTCGACAACAATTTCCTTATTTTAAATGGCATGCTATTTTTTTATGCCAGATTCGAATTCTACTAGTTATTTTAAGGTAACTTTCAATACTATTCCCTATCCCTAAAAGCAATAGTTTTTGAGATATTTCGATTTTAATAAAACCTTATGCGAAAACAACCCGTATAATAGAAATTAATAACTTTCGCTATAGTAACTTTTAAGAGCCAATTTTTGTTCCACATACTAAAAAGACATGGAGCTTATGTATGTATAAACTACAAATGCTCCAAAATACACAGGGTGTCCAATAACTGATGTCAAACTTTGCCTACTTCGACCTTCAACAAGTGTCTTATTTTAAATGGGACATACTGTATTTTATAATCCAATTCGCTTCCTTTTTTTATTACCTTTCGAACCATATGTAGTTTGGTTTAGCTAAATTGGACACATCTTGTGGAATGTGGAATAAAAATTGGTTTTTGAAAGTTACCATAGCGAAAGTTATTAATTTCTAACGTACGGGTTGTTTTCGCATAAGATGTTATTAAAATCGAAATATCTCAAAAAATATTGGTTTTAGGGATAGGGAATAGTATTGGAAGTTACCTTAAAATAACTAGTAGAATTCGAATCTGGCATAAAAAATATAGCATGCCATTTAAAATAAGCAACTTGTTAACGATTTCCGGTATAACCGGAAGTGGCACATAAATGGCAAAATTTTCATTGAATAGAGCACCCCTGAAAACCCCTGTGTGCAAATTTTCAGTTCCAAAATATATGGGGTTTCCCAGAAACGTATGCCCAGAAACGTAGGCCACTCACCGTGATGTACCCTGTATATCGCTATATCGGAAGACAAAGTTGTGAGGTTGATCAGGCAAATATGCAGCCGGTTAACTTAAATACAGCGGTATAGTAGGAGGACGTCAATATAGGAATTAAGAATTACCAAACTTAAATAGTATACGTACATTTTGCTTATAGGTGGCAGCTTATCGGGTGAAAAGGGCATTTGCGGCAAACCAAAGTCTGTATATGTTGCTGCGTGGATTTCCTGTTGATATATCTGGTACAGCTCTTGTAAATCAGATGGTAGTTTTATTTTACCTTCTAAAAAATACGCTATTTTAAGATGCTATAATAAAAATAAACTTAAATAGGTTTAATCCTTGATATTAGCTGGTAAAATATATTGGAATAATAATTGTCTATATAAGTTTTGAAACGAATTTAAAATTGAAACATATTAAGAAATTAAAGGCGTTTGGGCTAGACATTAGATACCTACACATATCATATTAGATACATTGGATTGGATACATTAGATACACACAAATATTTATTATTTTTACTTCGAGGGCAAATTTTATTCCTACAATCGAATAGTTCCTGAAATATTAAGATATATGAACGTAAGAGCCATTGCTTCAGTTGAAAAGCCATCTCTAACCGTTTTCATACAGTTGTTTAAAAATGTAATTTCAAATGTTTATTTAATGTAAATCAAACTGTAGTATACCAATCGATGAGCAGCTAGCTGTCTGATATCGTAGAAGGAGTCACTCAAGTTACCTAAGTCTGCTCATTTCTCAGTTTCCGCGGTAATGTGTTAAACATGAGCATAATATCACCCTGCTTTGTATTTTGCTCATAGCAAATATTTACCAAGTTTAGTTTACCCAGGTTTAGGTATAGGGGAGTGTTCCACTATCAGACAAAAAAATTGCCCGTGTCGCTATTCATACTACTTTTACATTTTACAATTTCTATGCTCTCAAATGCATCCAACTGCCTATTATTGGTCACATTTCTAACTAATCTTAAATTACTAATATCTATTATATGATTGTTGTCAAAAGCATGTTGTGCAACATTAGACTTATCTATTCTTCCATATTTTAGATGAGACATTAAATCTGGTGTTAATTGATCGTCTCGTTTGTCCAACATATTTTCGATCACAATCATTACAACTAACTTCGTAAATCTCAGACCTTTCATTTGGAACAATTTTATCCTTTGGATTGTCTAACAGTTGTTGTGAATTATTACTCGACGAATGAATCGCTGTTATACCCACGTTTTTGAAGACCTTACTCAAACCACGAGTAAACCGGGGTTCGTACGGGATGGATACATATGTTGGAGTCTCTATATCGTTTAGAAGGTCGTATAATTACGAAGTGTGTCCTTAAATTTACGCTTCCTAATTAGGTCTTAGAACTTACTAGAAACCCTTTACCAAGAATGACCACTGAAATAAAAAAATGTCCTCCAATCATGTAACAACCTTATTACTCCACCTGTTAAGAACAGGTTACAAGCATCTAACCCTACCGTACCTAGATTTTATTGTCTACCAAAAATTCATAAGCCAGGGAAGTCGGTGCGTCCAATAGTATCGTCTATGGGATCTCCGACTTGAATGATTTCATTAATAAGGTCAAGAATATTCAATTGCAAGAGGGTGAATTCCACAGACCATGGACTATTTTGAGGATTTACTCGAATTAAACAACTATAGAAAAGAAGTAATAGAAGAATATATAAACCTTACAAAACTTTGTATGAAACAAAATTGCTTCCGTTTCAATGACAAGTTCTATGAACAACATGAAAGAACCGCATTGGGTAACTGCTTATCACCTTTCATTGCTGATGTCTTCATGAGTCAATTTGAAACTGAAGCAAAAAAAGAATTCGAGTATTTTCCTAGGATTTGGCTGAGATATGTGGATGACATTTTTGCCGTGTTTGACATGCGTGTGTTTAATATTGCGAATGTAGAAAACTTCATTTCCAAATTAAATAGTCTTTTCACTTTTGTAAAGTTTACATATGAACTAGGAAATAATGGAAAACTTCCATTTTTCGATGTATTAGTAATTAAAAATAGTGACGACAATAGGTTAGAATTTTATATATATATATATATATATATATATATATATATATATATATATATATATATATATATATATATATATATATATATGTATTATATATATATATATATATATATATATATATATATATATATATATATATATATATATATATATATATATATATATATATATGTATTATATATATATATATATATATATATATATATATATATATATATATATATATATATATATATATATATATATATATATATATATATATATGTATTATATATGTATATATATATATATATATATATATATATATATATATATATTATATATATATATATATATATATATATATATATATATATATATATATATATATATATGTATTATATATATATATATATATATATATATATATATATATATATATATATATATATATATATATATATATATATATATATATATATATATATATATATATATGTATTATATATATATATATATATATATATATATATATATATATATATATATATATATATATATATATATATATATATATATATATATATATGTATTATATATATATATATATATATATATATATATATATATATATATATATATATATATATATATATATATATATATATATATATATATATATATATGTATTATATATATATATATATATATATATATATATATATATATATATATATATATATATATATATATATATATATATAATATATATATATGTATTATATATATATATATATATATATATATATATATATATATATATATATATATATATATATATATATATATATATATATATATATATATATATGTATTATATATATATATATATATATATATATATATATATATATATATATATATATATTGAAATAATAAGTTATATTTACATATTTTGAAATGATAATAAGTTGTTTTTATTTTTTAAATTTGATGTTATTTTGATAATTTTTATTTTTTTTTATTTTAATTTTTGTTACCAAGTATACCTACCTATCCTTGGTATCATTTGAAATATTTATTCTCCCAGAAGTCGGTTAATTAGGGAAGCTAGCAGAAATTACAGATCCACAACAAGACAATACAGATACAATTTACCCAAATTCAACATAATTTTATTCACAATCCTTTACCAAATTTTTATAAATTGTTTGTGATCAGAGAAATATATTTATACCTCTACGTTATATGCAATCAAATTATACATATTTAGGTATAAATTTAAATATTTGCTTGTATTATTACTATATACCTACCTACTAAAAATTGTCCATTATTTACATATAAAATTCTATGTTACACATCACTCCATCTATCGAGTCGTAGCTAAATCTCAAACCTTTAATATGTCTCTCTGATGTCTGGGTATATGTAACATAGATTCTTATACTACGAAATAAACTAAAAACACAGAAAACTTGCCTTAAACCTAAACACATCATATATCGATGTTATAGATTGTCTTTCATCTATGATGGTGTACTATCTACGATCTATGACTTTCGATGTTTTATTTCGATGTTTCCTTATAGTTAAAGCATATAATTTTAGTATATTATTTTATTAGTATTAGTATATTATTATTTAGTATATTATTTAGCCTATTAATATATTATAGTTTTCTTATTTTTGAGACACTGAATTCTCACAACCAGGAAGAACACGGAACCACATTTTTCGATTTCTCGACACACGTTTCGCCAACTAAGTTGGCATCATCTGAAGTTGATCGCAGACGAATGGTGATGATGTCAAATTCTAGAAATCGAAGAAGGTGGTTCGGTGTTCGTGGTCGTGGGGATACAGCGTCTTAACAGTTTAAGTAATATAAATTTAGTAGTAAAATAAGTAGTAGAATTTTTGAATCACTAAATTTAATACCATATAATAGAAAATAATTTCAAATAGTAAGTATAATAGTGATATAAAGCCAGAAATTTTATATGATTCACTAAATTTAACACCATGCGTAAAAAAACGAAAATAGTATGTACGTACCCAGTTGTAGTTTAGATTCTGCTAGATCTGGCAATACATGGAACCCGTCGCAGAGGTTATTTATGACTACAGCTCATATGATAAAAAATAAAACTCTTACGATAGAATTTCCCTATGTGGTTTATATGCCTAATCTGTTGGTCTATATAATATTCTAAAATTACCTCTCAGTAATGAGAGGTTTGAAAAAGATGAAGTATTAATTAAAGATATAGCTGTCGCTGTCAGTAATGGTTATCCTAGAGATATAGTTGAAAAACTAATTAGGAAGCGTAAATTTAAGGACAAACTTCGTAATTCTACGACATTTCAAAAGGATATAGAGACTCTAAAATATGTATCCATCCCGTACGAACCCCGGTTTACTGGTGGTTTGAGTAAGGTCTTCAAAAACGTGGGTATAACAGCGCTTCATCCGTCGAGTAATAAATTACAAAAACTCTTAGATAATCTAAAGTAAAAAATTGTTCCAAATGAAAAAAAAAGTCTGGGATTTACGGAATTAGTTGTAATGATTGTGATCGAAAATATATTGGACAAACGAGACGATCAATTAACACCAGATTTAAAGAGCATAGGGGAGAGCGGGGCACATGTGGACACGGGGCACATGTGGACAGTTCTAATTTCCCGCACAAATGTTGATTTGAAAGTTTCATCTATTAACCACTAGATGTAGCCCAGGAACTGTGTAGTTGGACGAATTTTTGGCCGTGTGTCGTATTGCATGGCGAAGTAATAAAATCGTTTGTGTTTTGTATGATTCGGGTAAGTTTTTAAAGCTTTTATCACATTTTTTCAATATTCTATATAATTTTCCACCGTTGCTCTATATATACCTCTGGCATGTATGTTTATTTGACTAACACTTGCTGCCTACTTAACTAACCTAACTTTGTCGAAACTAAATAGTTAGTTCTAGATTTCATTCATAGTAAAATATGCATTAAGGATAGAAATTATATACACGTCTATTGCTTTTCAATTATATTTTACTTTACAATAAGTATATTTTACTTACAGAAAATGGTTCGCAACTATAAAACGAAGACAGATCGTTGTCTTATAGATGCAAAGGCAGTAAGAAAAGCAATTGACGATGTATTGAGAAATAACTTGTCAATTAGGGCGTCTGCCATCAAGTATAATTTAAAAAAATCTATGTTGTTCAAAACAGTCAAGGCCGCAAGGGAACATGCAAATTCTGACTCCGGTGCAGACACCGATGGCGAAGCTGCAATATTCGCTAATCATAATAAATATGCATCAGGTCAAGTGTTTAACACCAATGAGGAAACCATGCTAGCAAAATACTTATTAAGGTGTTCATCAATACATTACGGATTGACATATAAACAAACACAAATATTAGCATACGAGTACGCTACAAAATTAAATAAAAAAATTCCAATATCTTGGAAAACTAACAAGCAAGCTGGTCGTGATTGGATTTATTGTTTCATGAAACGGCATCATGATTTATCATTAAGAAAAGCTGAAAATACGTCGTTGTCTCGAGCAAGCTCCTTTAACAAACACAACGTTGAAATGTTTTTTAAAAATTATTTGACTGTAACAAATAAGTATAAATTCAAACCTGAGCGAATTTTCAATATTGACGAAACCGGTGTGACTACAGTACTGCAAGCACCGAAAGTTATTTCTCAAAAAGGAAAAAAGCAAATAGGGCAAATTGTATCTGCGGAACGGGGTCAATTAGTTACATTTGTAGGCATCATATCTGCCATTGGAAATTCCATACCGCCGGCGTTTGTATTTCCCAGGGTCAGGACTGTTGGTTCTTTGGGTCTTGCGAATAAGTCTGGATCGATGACGGCTCCTTTGTTTCTTGAGGTACTGAAACATATTCAACAGCATACACTGTGCACCAAAGAAAACCCTATTTTAATTATCATGGACAACCACGAGTCCCATGTTTCGAGTGACGCCATACTTTATGCAAGGGAAAATGGTATGGTGTTGCTGTCATTTCCACCCCATTGCTCCCACCGTTTACAGCCACTGGACGTGGGAGTGTTTGGACCTTTCAAAGCAAAATTGCGAGTTGCTTTTAATAGCTTCATGGTGGCAAATCCAGGAAAACCGATTTCGATATGCGATATTCCATATTTAGTAAATCAGGTGTATTATCAGGCGTTTACACCTCAAAATATATTAAAAGGATTTTCTACACCCGGTATTTGGCCAATTAATCAGCTATCATTTACCGACGAGGATTTCGCGAGCTCTTATGTTACGGATAGACCTGATAATCGAACAAAAGAATTAGACGATCCGAATCGCTCAAAAGTTTTAACAAATGTAGAAAATCCTGAAGCAGAACCTGGCCCTGGCCCTGTCAGACATTATCCGAAGGCTCCTCCAAGAACTAAACCTCAATCAAGAAAAGGAATGTCTAGAATCTACACAGATTCAGGAGAAAAAGATCGTGGATGGAAAAAACGATGGAAAAGAATAGAAAAATCAATATTAAGACGAAAGCTACTGCAAAAAGATCGCTCGAGATTTTCACTAAAGAAATTCTTTAAAAAAAAAAGTCGCCAAGAAGAAAGTTCTTCGGATTCAGACCCAGAGAATGACACCTCTGTGTCTGAATCCGACGCAGAGGAGAGTGGACGCAGTGCGTCGAGTGGAGATCAAGGAATCAGTAGTGAAAATGATGATACATTCAATGAATCACTAACAACAAATGATTTTGTACTTGTGTAATTTCGAAGTAAAAAAACAAAAACCTACTATACCGGGGTTGTTCAAGACTGCCCAGATGATATGTCAGATGAAATTGAGGTAAATTTTTTGAAACGAAAAGACGATACGTGGAAATTCTTTTATCCCGAGCAGCAGGATAAGTCTTTTGTACAAAAAAGCGATATTGTTTTTAAGCTTCCACCACCTGTATGCATCGGGGGCACCACGCGTACAGTAACATATTTCACATTTTCAGTGGATCTAGATAAATATAACGTGAAGTAAAAATAATATTTTATTAATTAATGTTATTACAGAAATTATATTTAGTTTTTATACGAGTATGTATGTTTTTGTTATCCATTTTTTATGTTTATTTTTCTAATTAATCACATATTTTAAAAACAATATAAATAAAGACGTTTTCTTAGCTTATTTTACTTTACTTAATATGTATATCGACGAAAATAAAAATATATATAATAATTCCAGAAAGTCCACATCCGCCCCACCCCATGTCCACATCTGCCCCAGAAAGAGGCAGTTGTGGACATATGATATTTTTTAGTTTATCTCATTTTTTGTATATTATCTCTTTTTTAATATCAGTTTTAACTAAAATAATAAAGTAAAGTACCCAGTAATGAAGTATTTCCATATAAAACCAATATTAATTTATTTTTATTAATGCTCTTAACATATGAAAAAAAGTGTCCACATGTGCCCCGCTCTCCCCTATGGCTCATCTAAAATTTTAGATTAGTTAGAAATGTGACCAATAATAGACAGTTGGATGCATTTGAGAGCATAGAAATTGTAAAATGTAATAGTAGTATGAATAGCGACAAGGGACCTATACCGTATAGCCCGCTTTACGCGTTGCTTAGCAACTGATCATTGAAGCGTGGCTAATGATTTCACCATAAATAGTATAAATAAGTTACTGGATAGGGCTGGAACCTTTGATGTAACTGTAACACTTGGAGTAGTTTCCACAAACACCAAAACACTTTCACTTCGCTCGACGCGCGTTTCGCCAACCAAGTTGGCATCATCCGGAGACGATTAAAACTAATCTTAAATTACAAAATCTACCATATTTATACTATTTTTCCGGTGACGTCACTAATGATATCACCGTGAAATTTACGCGTGACTAATCACGCTCTAATCATCGGTTGCTAAGCAACGCGTAAAGCGGGCTATACGGGATAGGTCCCTTGTCGCTATTCATACTACTATTACACTTTACAATTTCTATGCTCTCAAATGCATCCATCTGTCTATTATTGGTCACATTTCTAACTAATCTTAAATTACTAATATCTATTCTATGATTGTTGTCAAAAGCATGTTGTGCAACACTAAACTTATCTGTTCTTCCATATTTTAGATGAGCCATATGTTCTTTAAATCTGGTGTTAATTGACCGTCTCGTTTGTCCAATATATTTTCGATCACAAACATTACAACTAATTTCGTAAATCCCAAACCTTTCATTTGGAACAATTTTATCCTTTGGATTGTTTAAAAGTTGTTGTAATTTGTTGCTCGACGAATGAATCGCTGTTATACCCACGTTTTTGAAAACCTTACTCAAACCATGAGTAAACCGGGGTTCGTACGGGATGGATACATATTTTGGAGCCTCTATATTCTTTTGAAAGGTCGTAGAATTACGAAGTGTGTCCTTAAATTTACGCTTCCTAATTAGTTTTTCAACTATATCTCTAGGATAACCATTACCAGATATAACCAGATATAGCTGTGAGTAATTTTCAACGTGGGTATAACAGCGATTCATTCGTCGAGCAACAAATTACAACAACTTTTAGACAATCCAAAGGATAAAATTGTTCCAAATGGAAGGTCTGGGATTTACGAAATTAGTTGTAATGATTGTGATCGAAAATATATTGGACAAACGAGACGGTCAATTAACACCAGATTTAAAGAACATATGGCTCATCTAAAATATGGAAGAACAGATAAGTCTAGTGTTGCACAACATGCTTTTGACAACAATCATAGAATAGATATTAGTAATTTAAGATTAGTTAGAAATGTGACCAATAATAGACAGTTGGATGCATTTGAGAGCATAGAAATTGTAAAGTGTAATAGTAGTATGAATAGCGACAAGGGACCTATCCCGTATAGCCCGCTTTACGCGTTGCTTAGCAACCGATGATTGAAGCGTGATTAGTCACGCGTAAATTTGACGGTGATATCATACCGAAGCCCGCTTTACGCGTTGCTTAGCAACGGATCATTGAAGCGTGATTAGTCACGCGTAAATTTCACGGTGATATCATTAGTGACGTCACCGGAAAAATAGTATAAATATGGTAGATTTTGTAATTTAAGATTAGTTTTAATCGTCTCCGGATGATGCCAACTTGGTTGGCGAAACGCACGTCGAGCGAAGTGAAAGTGTTTTGGTGTTTGTGGAAACTACTCCGAGTGTTAGTATAAATAGGGTAGATTTTTAGTTTAAGATTAGTTTTAATCGTCTCCGGATGATGCCAACTTGGTTGGCGAAACGCGCGTCGAGCGAAGTGAAAGTGTTTTGGTGTTTGTGAAAACTACTCCGAGTGTTATAATTACATCAAAGTTTCAAGCCCTATCCAGTTGTACAGTTTTAATACAATTTTTTAAATGCTTCAACGACTTTTCACTATGGTTCGAGAGGAAAATATCAAGTTGATTTTGCTCTAACCAAAGCGTCTTGGTTCAACAAGTTACCAGAACGAATTTATGAAGCTTGAAATAGACTTCAGTGGTCTAGAAGTTCGTTGAAAATATATTTTTATTCTCGTCTGACTGTGGACCCCTGTAGTCCCACAATCAGATAAGTATGGATTTATATGGTTCCACATTCTACTCTAAATTACACTACTTCTTTAAATTATGGAAATTCCCTAAACATTTATATTTATAGTTAAAAGCGGCAACGCCGCTCTACCGTAGACGGAATACTAGATAATCGAGCAGTGTATCTCTTTTTAACTTATTGGAATGACGCGCCGTCTGTGTTAGTTGACAGTCCCTATGGACTCTCGGAACGTTCGGATCTCTTACAGTGGCGGGTTTGCGGGTATTGCGCTCATTTCTATAATCTGCAACGGTCATCCGCGTTGGTTGAGATATTCGCGTATATATATAGTGCTGTTTAAATGTTATTGTGATACAATATAATACGGTTCTTTTTATTATATGAGCGGTGTAGGTAGGTGGTACCTCTGACGAAACAAAAAAGTCCTGTAACTAAAAATAAACTAATTATTTATGTTCAGTACAGATACTTAGGTATTTATGTATTTTCAGATTTACCTAAGTACCTCCTAGTGTTGGTAGGTAAATTTTAAGTCGCGTTTTTTAAATTGTTTTTATCCTGGAGCTTATACAAAGAGTCAAAACGGCGAAGCAAGACGTTTACCTACCTATATATTATTTATATACCTACTTATGTAGGTATACACCGCTACGAGAGTCGAAATAAAAAAATGGCACCTGAAAAACGCAGATTTCCACCAGACCTCGCTTATTTACCAGATAGGATAGATATGTTAAAAAATGTAAGGAAAATATTATTTGACGGCAAAATGTATAGTGGGGGTTAGAGCAGAGCCGACTTTAACAAAAAAAAAGTTGATTTATGGGCTGCCCGAAGTAGGTATTGACGTGTACTGAGGTAGGTACTAATAGGTACCTCCTCAACTTAAGACATTTCTCAAATAATTTTATCCAAAAAATATCCCAGTGCTTGAGGCCGCTAGGTTATAAATACAACGATATAAGTTAGGCGTTTTATTGGGATTTACGAAAATTGGAAACGCTCTCTGGTTTATTACATAAGTAGGTACCTATTGTTCAATGACTTTATTTTTATGTAGGTACTTACCATTCTAGATCACAAATTAATAATTTACATCAGTGGGCAAAATTAAAAATTCTATAGACTGTTTATAAAATAAAAACCGTGTACCTAGCCGCGAATGAAATGAAAATTTACAATGACGGTAAAATACCTCAAGGTCAGTTTCTAATTTTGATTGGCTGTAAAAAGTGTGTGTATTGGAAATCGCTTTGCGATGAGAAGCTGGTAGGTAGGTATGTATTGCATTTGTAATTATTTTTAAAAATGTGTTGTATTTAGTCTCGGTTTAGTTATGTATGTATTAACAAACAAGCTCTGATCTTTGTCAAAGCGTTGAGTCAAAGTAAATCGGCGTTGAGTGTTGACGATTTGGTAGGTTAGGTAGGTACCTACTTACACAATAAATATGACTGTATTTTAATTGCAAATTGCAAGTATATTTATTTTATTTTTCCGTTTTAAAGTTTATTTTTCACGGCTACTTAGCTGTTTTGTACATATTATTTTTGTTTCTTGTGGGAAATATGGCTACTGGCGAAGTACCCACTAAAAAATGGTAAAGCCCTGAAAGCAATACTTCATGAGTGGTGTGGAAACTTGCATTCAATATTAGCTGTGGTGTTGAAAATCTACATATAAAAACCTTCTACTTTCACCCCCTAAGAAAAAAAAAGTCTACGCCAATGAAAAACATTGTGTTGGTCAGGGTTGCCGGTCGTTCAACTACACATACATATTGTACGCCGTTTTCGTTATAGATATTAAATAAATATTGCTTTTGTTTTTTACCAACTAGTAACAATTCACAGAAAATATTTTCGGGTGATTATTAATGTATTTGCATATGTTTACTTACCTTCTAGTATTTGCCTTTGTCTTGTAATTATTTCTTCACATAATTGCCTTTGTCTGTCGTATCGTAATATCAATAAATCCCTTCTTCTTAATTCATGTTGCCTCACAAGCCTTTCAGACTGAAGTGCCATTTTATCTGCTTCCAATTCGTGAACTCTGCATATAAGGGCTAATATTTCACGTTCGTCGTCCGAAGAGAGCAACGAGGGTAATTTCTGTAATAAAAAAATCTTCCATTTGATTTGTCAAGGGATGTGCGTTAATTTGGTGCTCTAATTAATTAAATTAAATACCATTAGGTGAAGCTGCAGGGCAAAAATTATGGCTATAAGAACAAAATTACCAATAGTTTTTTACATAAATAAACAATTTTGAGTCTAAACTAATAAAGTCTTTTTCCATAAAGGATCCCGCTCGTTTCTTATGGGAAATGGGTTTCGGTGAATTTTTCCCAAACCTGGTGGAAAGTGCTCCTTTTGCATGCCGAGTAAAAGTTTCAATGGCCACGAAGCTCAAAACTCCCTTCTTTTTGCGCTGCAGACGCCCAAACATGTATTTTTAACGTATGGGGAATGTGAACGTACAATAAGGATAGATGCGGCAAGTCCTCTAATTAACACACTGTAATTCATGTTGGTAGGGGGGAAGGGTGAGAGCACTATCTAATACCTGAGTAATTACTACCATTGGTCACGTGATAACCTCCGATCACGTGACAGTTTCTTGAAAGTTTTAGTTTGACAGACTATTGAAAGTTTTCGTGAGTGCGTTCTTTTCCCCAACAATCCTGAGAATGACGCATGGAGTGTCAGTCGTACAATTGTTTCCAATTATTCTGAAAAGGACTACAAGACCCCAAACATTGATTGAATGAATGTACGAATAAAATAAGTAATTCGTTCAATCTGAGTAATCCAAAGAGTGTGAAATAGGTTTATACCCTATGATAGACGTATCAATTCCCACCACACTCACACAACATACACAAACATTCTAGCAGCGAGACTCATTAGTCTGACCGGAAACACCGGCGGAAGGAAATAGTATATAACAATTTTTTTAAACAAATAGTTGATTCATGTTAACAAACAAAACATCTTCTGTTGCCTCAATTACACCATTTGAAGTCGCTATATTCATGGTCATACATTGAAGATGATGTTTCTGGAAATAAACTTGAAGCTACGCTGGCGGCTTCTTTAATAATTGCTTCGGGCACATTCATTTTCACCAAATTTAATAAACAGTAAAATAAACAACATAATATGTAGTCACGTTCTCCTAAACACAGCAATAAATTTTGCACGACAGGTGAAATACTGGGAGATAACTTTCGATGCTAAACTAAACTAGAATCTTCACCTCGAAAGAAGAATAAATAAGGCCTACATATCATATGAGCAGTGTCGCAGGATCGTAGGGAAAACCTGGGGAATTAAACCCAGGGTGGTCCTGTGGATATACACTGCTATCATAAGACCAATGTTGGCCTACGGAGCTGTTTTGGTCAACAAATAACAGCAAAACTCAAGCTATGCCAGGTACAAAGAGTTGCCTATCGGATCATAACAGGAGCTATGCGAACAACACCAACGAGAGCAATGGAGATAATGCTGTGTCTTCCACCGCTAGATCTACATCTAGAAGAAGTGGCTTTGACTACCATGACTCGCCTCAAATCCGTTGGCATAGTACCAAACTCAAGCTGTGGCCAAACCAGAAGCCGCCTGTGGACTGAGGCTGCCAAAAGATACCCCTTTTACAGGCATGTGCAGATGGTATTCCGCCTCGTCTTGTCTTTGATAAACCTTACACCATACATACTACTAGTGAAGATGAGGCCGGCGTTGAAAGTGTAAACCATGTCCACAGACGGATCAAAGAAAAATGAAGGAACAGGCTGTGGTATATATTCCAAAAATCTTCGACTCCGATGCAACTGGACTATGGATAAAAATGCCAGTGTAGTACAAACAGAACTCGCTGGTATAACCATAGTCGCACAAGAGATTGCTCGCAGATAAATAACGGGCATGACAATAAGAATCTGCACAAATAGTAGACAATCACTACTGGCCCTGAAAAATTATAAAATAACTAAAGGGTCAACATGGGAATGTCACCAAGCACTTGTGAGAGCATGTCAGATGAATAACATCTGCCTGTGCTGGGTCAAAGGACACTCACAATGCAACGGCAATATAGAAGCTGACAAACTGGCCAAGAAGGCAGCCAGCCTGAATATATTTGGGCCTGGTCCTTCAAGTACACTACAAGTTGCAGCGAAACTCCAATTAATAAAGGAAAACACCCACAAGAAATTTAAGACGTTATGGGATGAAACAAGTAGCTGTCAGCTGGCCAGAAATCTCTTGAGAAGAGACCAGCGAAGAGACGGCGAGGAACTATCTGGCAATGTCCAGGGGTAAACTGCGATTTGTTACAGGAATCCTAATCGGACACTGCCGGGTAAGGAAACACCTCTACAACATGAGACAAAGTGACACACCCATCTGCAGAGAATGTGAAAAAGAAGATGAAACGATCGAGCATGTACTTTGTGACTGTCCCGCCGCACAGTGGTTCCAAATGCCAAAAGTGGCCAAAATATGAAAGAATTATCAAATCCTTATAGTTTTCAGTATTTAAGGGTTTTTGAGATCGCTGATTCCGAATATGAAGTCAGGTTTAAAAAAAACAAAATGGCGACTTTAAAATGGCGGGAAAATGGAGCGATAATTGCAAATTTTTATTTAAATTGACTTCCGTTTTGTTTTAAGGGGTTTTCGAGATCGATGATTCCGAATATGAAGCCAGATGTTGAAAAAAACAAAATGGCGGCTTCAAAACGGAGAAAAAATTGTACTTTTTTTAAAATTCTCTCGCGTTTTATTTTAAGGGGTTTCCAGGTCGTTGATAAGGAATATTTTTTAAGGAATAAAAATTGTACAATTTTGTAAGTAGTGATTGAGAAAGAAATTAGTCCTGTTTTTACTGTAGTAAACATTTATTAGCGTAAATAATCGGACTTATTATCATTATTCGGATAAAGCACATTTATCATCATCATCTTTATCAGATTCACTTGTATGATTCAACATAACATCATTCAGTGATGGATTAATCGAAAGTGGAACCAATAAAGCTAGCGCTTGCCGAGATAATGTTTTTAGTTTTAACGGGAAGTTTTCTGAGACTTGAAATGAGTGGATCTGACGTTACTAATAGCCTGCAAAATACATCATTAATGTTTTTTACGCGGTCAGATTTGCGCGCAAAATCTTCTCTGTACGGTTTTATTAATTTGTCGCACGACTCTTGAGCTTCTTCCGACATTTGTCCAATAGGAAGAGGCAAAGTGTCTATGATTTTATGCCCGTGGATAAGAATTTTGTGGACGGTTGTTGGCATAAAATACCAAGGGTACAGCTCGACGATCAGTATCTTCTGTATATGTTTGAAACTCATTGACATTAACTTCAAAACCACAAGAAATGACTTGCAATATAACATAAAATCGCTTTATCAAGTCAACGTCCACTTTTGTAATTGAAGCGGACGTTTCGTAATTTTCAAAAAAAACGCCAAGCTGTGTTGCCGTCATTTGTGCTTCCATAACCTTGTTTCGGACAATCAACAAGAAGTCCTAACTTAGTGCGAAAACCTTCTTGCACCAATTTTTTCTTTTTTTCGATAATTTCTTTCTCTTCACCCCGCGCTTGCCACTTTTGCAAATCCAGCTTGTACGATAAATGCAAGCAACATTCAAAGAATCGTATCCAAGCATGCAGAGATGATATTCCGAATTCTAAATTATCTTCATTTATCGGTTTTTGCAAACACTTGTCAATGTTGTTAAATTCTTTAGACGTAGCTTTACAAAGATAGCAACGCATGCTTGATGTTGTATTTGTCACAGAATTAACAACTTTTCTATCTACCATTGTCAAAGACAGTTGGAAAGTTACTTTAAATTTTTTACTTTGCACAATAGTTACATAAGGTTCAAGTGCCTGCTGCTGTGCTTTGATTTTGTCAACTTCTTGTCTTGTTGCTTCAGGAGTTTCATGTAGAAAATTGATTTTTATTGGGCGTCAAAATCTTGTGGAAGATGGACGCGGGTTTTTCCAAATAATATATTCTGTTGTTGATTTATTAGCATAAGCAAGTTGCAAAGGAACAAGCGAAATAAAGAAAATACTGGCATCTGTTATACTACTATCTTGAAATTTTTGTTTATAAATGCTTTGACCAGATGTTCCATCGCATCCCCATTTGCATATTAGTTCTACTTCATGTAAATAATTATCAGGAAGGCTGTCAATAACGTCAGATTGAGAAAGTAATATTCTTTCAACCGTATGATTAAGTAATGCAATGTAACAGAAGCTCCACTTTCAGTTGTACAGATATCATAATTTTCGGGGTAACATTGTTTTTTGCATGCTAATGCTTTCTTATAAGACGGACAAAATTGAGAGTCTTTTTCTAAACTTACGGAACGCAGTATATTATATTGACTTTTGGAAAGTTTAGCTTCTACAAGAACTGATAACGCTTCGTTGCAAGACAAAACTTTTTGTTGTATTCGTTCTACAGATTTTCTATATTTAGATGCTTTCGATGGACTGCTTTCTGTAACGTCTTTAATTACAGTGGAAACGTCCAATTGTCCTACTGCCCGGAAAGCCATTTGGGTACCGAAGGCCAGTTCATCTGTACTGTGCTCAGCTCGCATACTTTGGGTTCTTCTCCGTTTTGAACGAGTACTTAGATCCTTCCAGGCTGAGGAATGACGCCCCGCAGTGCATTTGTCCTGGGCCTTTCTTAATCCGATGTCGAAAGATAAGAGAACGCTCAGCCAATGTTCGTTTTTTGAAGAAAACTTTTCTCTGTCCTATGTGCTTCTGCCCATTTCTTCTTCATATTGCAAATTAATTTTCGTATGGATTCTTTCTCATCGTGGGAAAAAGCATATGGATGTTCCATTTTTTCCGATAAGTCCGTTTGAATCACGTCAAAATACTGTTGTTGAGTGCCGTTGAAAACGTGCCGAAGAAGTTGGAAAATCTCCATTCTTGAGTAGGATATTTGTGTAAACTCGCCTGAATATTCTGAAAAAGTTTTAAAAAACATGAAATAATGAGGAAAAATATATAATAATATATCGGGTGTGTCAAAAAGGGCGGACGGGCGTTTTAAGCCGTAGACCACAATTCGCTATCAAAATTCGCCCTCAAATTTTGCGTTTAACAAAAAACCCTCTCGAAGATGTAACAGATACAGCAACACCGAATTATTGGCCTAATAATTACTACTATAATATGGTTGTCATAGGTACATTAGAACACCTTTGAAAATAATAAACTGTCAGTCACAAAACAACTACTGTACAACTCTTAAACTGGATAAAACAACTCTTAAACTGGATCACAAAACTATAATAAATGAGTAAAAGCCCGGCCGTTGGCCAATGAACACAAATTCCATTCTTGGTTCATAATTTCTCTATGACTCACCACTCTTAAAACAGAATAAAAATCGAATCGGCAACTACTTTTTTGAAATGTTCTTTAAAGAAAGTGTAATAATCAAGTTGAAAACGAAAATAGTGCCCGTTCTGTCACGCGTTTTTACTTAATGACGTTTTTCTAACCTTACATAAAAACGGAAGCGATAAAATTTCGTTTAATTTCCATGTTGAATAATTTTTCAGGATAATTTGCAGTACATTTCAGTTACATAATTCTTTTATACTTACTTTCAGGAGAACAATCCATTTTAAACAATTAAAATCGCTTCACTGTAGCACTTCCTATGCAGCTTTGAAGACACGAAACTATTGCACTACATCAGAGACAACCACGAGACGCTACAGTGCATAGCAAAATTCGTTCGGTAGTCGTACAAATTAGTGGTATATTTGCGTCCTTGTCGGATAAATCGATATGTCTATTAAAGCATCCTTGTTCGCCTGTAGGGCTCTTGCATGCAGAGGGCGCTAGTAGCGCTGCAAAAGCTTTCACTGTCAAGTGTCAAGTCGCCATCTTGTTGATTTTTGATTTTGTTGTTGTTTGGGCGTGTGCTGTTATCACGGGCGTTTTAATAATTTCTGGTGTTTTAAATTATTTTGACGCAAAATTGTGTACTGTGTAAAGCTTTGTGACTTTTTAAAACTTTGTTTTATTGTTAGTTATTGTAGTTTACACGTGTTGATTTAGGTTAGGTTAGGAGTTAGGTTTGCCAGTTTTTAATTTTATTATAGAACTGAGTGTTGTGATAGACTACTTAAAAATGCCCCTAAAACTTTGTCTTGTTTGTGGATACAGTGTTGATGAGGTGGAGAAAATGCATCGATTTCCAGTAAACGATAAAAAGTAAGTTTTTATCGTACAGTATTTACCTATGTATTCTATGCTTACTCTTGTTTTAGATCCAAAATTTGGCAGGAAAATATGGGAATAAAGTATGTGCCTGGCTTAAAACGAAGCCATTATTTAATTTGCAGTCGTCATTTTTCGCCAGACAGTTACTTATATCTTGTAACAAGAAAGCTGCGTTCTGATGCTGCTCCCACATTATTTCCATGCCGTGTTCAGCAAGATTCACCAAAAGAAAAAGGTAACTGAAGTTTTAGCAAGTAAAACCAATCACCACAACTACCTGTGTTAGTACTTGCCAAGTACTAACACAGGTAGTTGTGGTGATCGGTTTTATATTTTACTTCCACTGTGACTAGCAGTACATCGGTTTTACTGTGATTATGCGTACTCCTGATGTATCCGCAATTATTCATAGGTTGTACGAATAATCCAGATACACCCCATGTACTGCTAGTTGCAGCATTTTACTTGTATCACCTGCTTTATACTGTATTCACATTATATCCTGATACTTACATGTGAAGTCAATTGAATATGTAAAGTAATTTTAGCTAATAGAGACTTTGTGGACATTAGGGAGTTACCGCATGTTGACGCTATTTTTTCCCAAACGTTGTATACTGTGAGCAAATACGGTGTCGAATGACGCAGGCGTGTTATAAGCATCACATGATGTGTAGCAATACGATAAAATATAGCTTAAACATGTGGTAAGTCCTTAACACTTGTAATAATATTTTTAACAACAGTTTTGTATATTGTTAATGTTATTGTTAAATTTATATACAATTTATATGTTAAATTTATATGTTGTATGTAGGTATATATAGTCCTAGATTATTAAGTACGCCAACTGCGGACTGTAAACTGTAAATGCTTTGTTTTTTTTAAATAAACATCACATATCAACTTGAGTTTTATTTCATGATTGAAATAAAATTAAAACACCCCTTTAAATGTAGCGCGCCCTTTTTTAAATCGCTGCGGAACTAACACGCACGCCATCTGCATGCAAGTGCCCTTACAGCGGACCAGAGTGAGGTTTCGCGAACTGAAATTTTGTATGGACTTGCGCGTCTCGTGGTTGTCTCTGACTACATTTACAGCTCAACGTGCGTCGTACTACACAATTAGAAATAAAGCGAATCCCTGACAGGTTAGGAACCCTCGCCCTTCAACAAACTGTCATTTGATACTGAAATAGTACCACTACAACTATTCCACCGCTTAAAAATCCCTAATCAAAAACTTTTTTTTTTCATTTTGACCATCTTTTTGGCATTTGGAACCACTGCGCGCCGTGTCATCGACCCGAGGATCCATATTGGGGGAACGTTGACCTTCTATGGCCAATTTGAGGGAAATACCCCTGGGCAACATCATCACCTTTTGTACAACATTAGGCTGGTCGATGGCCTAGGGAGACATTTCACACACGGAGGAAGCACAAGGGGCCCAATGGGGCCTAAGTGCAGCGGATCTCTGATCCGCACTCCAGACAAATTCCAGATTCCAGATCCATTTAAATTACACGATTGGAAATGGTTAAAGTAGGGGAAGGCGGGGTTGGTTGTGACAGGGGCAGGTTGTGACAATAGATTTTTCTACAGACCTATAGATGGCAGTGCGTTCGAACACATGCTGTTGCTACTGGCTAATAAGCAGCCATGTTCATTTGTGGTTGAGTTGTAATCGGGTGAACTGTGTTCAAGTTACGCAGACAAGTGTGTTTTTCATACCCAAAAGTAAAAATTAATTTTGGATGTAAGTATTTATACCTTCTAAAGTAATTCTTCTACAAATTTGGAACTTACACTGGTAATTAATGTTATTAATAGCTTTCATTTTGTGGAGTATTAAGAAAATAATAACTTGGGATTAGGTTTCCAGTAATATTTATTCTCAACGGGAGTGACTGTGGCAGGTTGTGACAAGGGCTTTGGGGCACAATGTGACAGTGTCACAACCTGCCTCATACTTGGTTCTTATATTTTTGTAAACAGTATGTTCTATTTAAGAACGACAGAATGAGGAAATACAAAAAGAAAATCTCAAGGGGGACTACACCTCAAGATATATATGATAGAGCTGCCGCCGAAGTAATAGAAAACAAGAGAAGCATTCGTAGTGTTGCTTCTGATTCCAGTATTAACCGGATGACTTTGCAAAGATATTGCAATAGAATAACACAAAATGGTAAAATACACTATGTGATCCATAGTTTGCTTTTTAACCATTCATTTTTAGGTCCTGAACATTCACGACACGTTGGTTACGTACGTAATAGACAAGTTTTCTCTGATGTAATGGAAAATCACTTAGAATATTTAATTGAACAATAAAAAATGTATCTCGGGCTGTCGACGAAAGAACTCCGAATTTTAGCCTATGAATATGCAAAAAAGAACAACGTTAAGATGCATATTTCCTGGGAAAGTAATAAAATAAATACTCCAGTCATTAAAGGACAAAGAAGTTTCTCCAAGAAGAATTACAACTGACAAAACTAATGTACCAGGGCCAGGGGTTGATCAGACATATTATTACCCCTCCGATATACGATCGACTCCAAAAGCTGAGGAACGCAAACCCACAACGAAAGGACGGAAACGCCGAAAGGCAACTATCTAGAGAGATACTCCTAATATAAAGGAACTTGAAACTGAAGACTGGAAAAGAAAAGAAAAATTGTTAAGAACAAATGCGAAGAATAAGGGTACGAAAAGGAACTTACTCAAATCTAAAAAAAGAATTAGCGTATCTAGTTCTGATGAAGAAGAGACGTACTGTTTATATTGTTGAAAACCATATTCAGTTTCGGGCCCTAAACAAAAATGGGTAAAGTGTACCAAATGCAAACCCATTTTTTGTATGTCAGCATTGTGATTCGGATGATGAACTTAATTAACATGTTCTTCAGTACAATACATTTAAGTTTGTTTTATTTGTCACATATTACCCCAGTCAGTGTATCAACCAACCCCAAATGGGGGAAGGTTGTTACACTTCACATGAATTGATAAATATAGGTTTATTTACGTGTATATTGTTTTTGTTATTTTTGTTATTTTTTTAATAAATAGCCGAAACCCAACCATAACATGATCTTTTATTAAAAAATCTGCATACGCTTTAGTTAACTGATCGAAAATTCATAACTTAAAAATGGCACCAACCCCGCTCTCCCCTACACTAAAAAACATGGGACTGTTTACTACCGACACAGTCTAGATGAAACTGAAGAATTCAAAGAAGTAAGTAGAAACTAAAGTAGACATGGTCGACCTGGAAATTTTAATTTAACGAAACGATACGATCATTTAGGATCAAAATCATTTACGATCAAAATAGGAGCATTTATTAGAATTGCTACCATTAGTTCCTGAAGTATTCCGAAGCTTTTATGAAAATCTCCAGACTAAGGTAACCACTGATGTCGACCCAGATTTGGAGGACTATGTATCATATCAAGAATAATTATTATTTTTGTCGTTGGTTGTCGGATAGTTGTAAGTTTGATAAGATTTAAGTTCATTTTATAAATTTCTTTAATAAAATGCTCCTATCTAGATGACTTATGCCACTGTTTCCGTAAAGTTTTTGGATCATTTGGACTTAAGTCTAGTCTATATTATAGAATATAGAAGTGGGCAAAACATTGAGTACGTACCGTTTCTTACCCTAAATGTTGTCATCATATTCAACTTCATTTACTTTTTTAAATATTCTACTGATTTTACAAAATCAGGGGAAACTTCGAAAATAATTTCTGAATATTCTCATTTTCTGACTTATGCCCTTTTGCCTGCGTATTAGAGATATAGTAATAGACGAAAACTACAAAACCTTTCCATTTATCAACAAAACTATTATTAACTAAAAATAGAAGAAAAAAATAGGAGCATTTTTTATTAGAATTGCTACCATTAATTCCTGAAGTATTCCGAAGCTTTTATGAAAATCTCCAGACTAAGGTAACCGCTGATGTCGACCCAGATTTGGAGGACTATGTATCATATCAAGAATAATTATTATTTTTGTCGTTGGTTGTCGGATATTTGTAAGTTTGATAAAATTTAAGTTCATTTTATAAATTTCTTTAATAAAATGCTCCTATCTAGATGACTTATGTCACTGTTTCCGTAAAGTTTTTGGATCATTTGGACTTAAGTCTAGTCTATATTATAGAATATAGAAGTGGGCAAAACATTGAGTACGTACCGTTTCTTACCCTAAATGTTATCATCATATTCAACTTCATTTAGTTTTTAAAATATTCTACTGATTTTACAAAATCAGGGGAAACTTCGAAAATTATTTCTGAATATTCTCATTTTCTCACTTATGCCCTTTTGCCTGCGTATTAAAGATATAGTAATAGACGAAAGCTACAAAACTTTCCGTTTATCAACAAAACTATTATTAACTATTATTAACAAAACGTTTATTTCCGAAATATGGGTTTTTGTAACCAAACTGAATCATGTCCCGTCTCCCCTATAATACCTACATCTTCCAATGAAACGCCACGTTGTCGACAAACTTCTAATTTTTGTTCAATATGCGTACGCAACTCAGACCATCTATCCTGCTCTCTTTCTATATCAGCTAGTTCTGCCCATGCTTGTTGAATTGCTACTTCACCTTCAACATCATTATCCATATCAGATGTATTATCCATTTGATTGCCTGCTGATCGGAAACCATCTGCAGTAGCTATTTTTCTTCTTCTGTAAATCATTTAAAGAAAATAAGTAAAATTCCATTCGTGAACCTTGGCTATATTTTTTCATCAAGTACAGTCATTCCTCAACTTCAAATTCTTAATTTTTAAGCATTTTTCCTGCAGTGGTAAAAAATAATCTTGCTAACTATAAATAAACTAGCTTTAGCCTTGCCATTGCACCTAGATTTAGCCTCGACAAGGTTAGGATAGTATTACTATTTACTATTACTATTACTTTACCAAGAACTTTAGCTTAAGCCAACCAAATAACCAAAACTTATGGGGTATGTTGTCGGAGACTTGTTATCTATCGATGGCTTAGTGGCAATAACACGTATTAACATTTTTCCAAGTTTTCAGGAGAACAAAATATTTGTTAATAATCAGGCTTTAGATATTACGGTGCAGTTTTTTGGTAAGTATCAAATGTTGTTGCACTATGAAGTTGTTATTCCCGTAATTTTTTTTAAAAAAATTTCAATTTTCATGTATTTGGTTTGATCCGTGCTATTGTTAAAAAATAAGTGTTGATACGTGTTAATGTCAGAATAGTTTGGAAAAATGCTATTTCTTTTTAATAGTTAATAATACCATAGAAATTAAAATCAACTTTTATTAACATCAATCTGCTGCTAAATACAAGCAAAACATAAACTAAACATAATTTGAAAACTATTACTCAAAAGGTAAATTGTCATAAAAGGGGTGAAATTCTGTTGGTAAAGTCGTTTTAATATCCTGTAGATGATCATACTTTAATTTCGAGATCTTCAGTCTCCTTTGGTACAAGCGTTCAGGTAATACGCCATCACTTAATTCCTTGTATCTTTGAGGTAGATTTTTAAAATCCTCCGAAAAATCAAGTTTATAATTAATTCTGCCGTTTGGACCATAATGTATAACTCGAAGATCAGTAACGGTTGGATCGTTTGTTCCACGGCCAGGCCGAATACTCTTGTACCTCATCAAATTTGGATTATTATAATTTAAAAAAAAAAGCATGTTCAAGGTATTCTACATCATATCGAAAAGGTTTAAGTCTTGCATTTTTGGTAATATTTACATAGTCATATGGCAAGGTAATGTCTTTATTTTTAAGCTTTCTCTCAATGATGCTATGAACCGAATCACACTCCATTTGAGTGTGACCCGGTTCTAAGTATTTTTGAGTTACTGATTTTTTATGTTTCACTGAATAGTTGCATAGAGCATTAGACAAAACTGTATTACGGTTTTGGTAAGGACAACCGTCACTCCATAACACAATGGGCTTATCTTCAGTACAATTCTTTTCTAAGTGACTTAATATAATTGAAGTAAAAACGGAAGCTACCAGATCAGCTTCAGTTTCATTCCACCAATAATTTGTACATTGATGGCTGGACAAGTTGAAGATGGTAAAATTATGCACCTTCAATTTCGTTTTGAAATAAAACTTATTAGCATTATTAACAGGGCATAATTTTACTGCTTGTACGTCCATAACGAAAGTATATTGCTCGCCAGTCTCAGCTTTTTTCTTGTCTTCACTCTTTTCTAGACGAGCTCTATCTTTCAACTCAACATGTCTTCTGTATTCTTCTTCCTTAACATTTCCAGCGCTATAGGACACACAAACATTACACTGGTCCTTTTTTGGGATAAATAAAGACAAATTCATTTCTTCAAAAATTTCCCAAAATGTACACAAATTCAAAGCTTGCTCGTTGTTGTCTTCGCAGTGTTTTTTGTAAACCCTGAAAACGTTGGCTTTCGAACCAAAATCGGTTTCGAGGTAAAGCTTCTTACTATCCTTTCTGCAATAATGCGAAGGGATTTTCGGTAAATTATTTAAAAAAATTCTTAGAAATAATTTTTGCTGCTCAGCAATTTGAGCAGATCGTGATTGGGGCCGTTCAACTTTTCGACGAGCATTGATATTTGTTTGAGGGTTGTGCATACCATGAATGTTTTCAGAACACCAGTGTGATACCATCCATTCTTTGTACATTGCTGAGACTGGCGAACAATATACTTTCTTTATGGACGTACAAGCAGTAAAATTATGCCCTGTTAATAATGCTAATAAGTTTTATTTCAAAACGAAATTGAAGGTGCATAATTTTACCATCTTCAACTTGTCCAGCCATCAATGTACAATTATTTGAGGGTTGATAATGGGGTTAAGCAAGTTTGTAAAAAGATGTTCTTATCAACACTGGGTCTTACCCAGTGTTGATAAGAACATATTTTTACAAACTTGCTTAACCTCATTATCAACCCTCAAAAAATATTCATAAGTAAAAGACCTTCTGGAGTCCCCTGGTACAAATTTCCTTGCCGTATTCTTTTTCCTGATTAAACTTGTTATGTAGATTTTTTTCTGGTCCCATTCCAACTCTTTCCAAAATTTGTGGAAAATTGAATTTCTTGTCTCCGAGTTTATTGTGTTGCAGAACCTAGTTTTGTATTTTTCGCACTTCGTTGAATTACAAGCAGGTCCCATAATTTTTGGATGCCTCATTATGTTATGGAATATCTTGCCATCCCTTGTTCTGGTATAACCTAAGTATTCTTCACCTTTCATTCTTCTTAGCCTTGTTTTTTCTCTATCCCATTCAGACTTTTCTGATTTCCTTTTTCTTTTCTTCTCTTCAGGAATTGTTGGATCATCCTCTTGCTCATCTTCTGAAGTTGATGTTTCCCTATTCGTGTTTTCTGATTCTTCATCAACATAATCAGGATCGTCATTTGTTGTTTCAATGTCCTCAATATTTTGGGAAATATGGTCTGATGTAGAGTTTATTTGGAGCCTCGTTTGAAGCTCTGTACTATTCATCGCATTTTCTAATACATTTTCTGGCATTTGGCACTCGGAGGCACTAGGACAAACCTCAAAATGGGATGTGTTGGTGTCAAATGTATTAGTCCTGTGTATATTTTCTGATAAGCCAAATATTACCCATATTTTCTTTATCATTTGACATCATTTCTATAAAGTTATCAATAAATCCGTCATTGTTTGGAGCAATATAGTGTTCACTGGTGTCCAATTCATACATATCTGGTTCTAATGTTACCCCAATACAGCTATCTTCAGTAACTGGCAAAGCGTCCGCAATAATAACCGGCCGACTTCTAAAGGCCTTCTCTAAAATACTCATACTTCTCTTGCTACCACAAAATTGTGAAACTGGGAAGTTACTCATGTTCTGAAACAAAACGTTTTACTAAAATTAAAAAACAGCAGATTACCTACTGAGTCTTGTCTTATATTATAGCGCAATAACAGCATATAGCTTATCAAACGTATTTTGTGTGGCCAAACACAACAGAAGTGGATTTTTGTAATAATTAATTACTCAAAGAATTAAAAATACGACTGTTGTTTAATTATACATGCAGTTTAATAACACGTAACAACAAATTGTCATAAAACGCGCCAAAAAGCAATAACACGTATCAACTTCTACATGCATTAACCACAGTTATTTAATTAACATTATACAAAAAAAACAACTTAAAATATCGTATTTTAATAAGCAAACACTATAATCTTTGAATTAACTTACCTTTCTGCGTTTACCTGAATCAAAAAATCTGCATAAATTATCACACTACACGTGAAGCAACGCATTCAAGCGGTTTTAACGTGTAAAATTCGATGATACGTGGTATTAAATTTGCCGGTTGATACTTGGTATTACCAAGGCGCGAAAATAATATAGTTTCATTGGTCGAAGCGTCACATGCTCTTGTACAATGTTGCCAAACAGGATAACTATTCGAAATCCGTAAAAATAACAATTTCGCTAAATTTGATGATACGTGGTATTGCCACTAAGCCATCGCTATATTATATTTGAAATCATGATCAAAGATGTTAATGTCGAAAGTTAAGTCTGACAGACAAGAAAATTAACGTCTGAATTGAAACGTTTTGAGTGTTATTTAGCCAAGTTCGAACCGTTGTGGCTGGGGTAAGCGGGTAGCTTTCTGCTGGACGCGACATATTTAATGGCGACCGTGACAGCACATTTGCAGGCGGTGACAAGTCAGTAAAACGTTTTAGATTATTTTAGATATAATGGAGCGGATCTACGAAAAAAAAGGGGTCCAAACGGAAGTGACTTTTTTGAAAAAAAAATTTTTCCATCTTGTTCATAATGTTCCCCCCTACCCCCTGGTAACTTTTCCGGTAATTGTTGTGCACCAGGGGGCGCGCACAACCCTTCAAATATTGTAAAAACAGTTTTTTTTTAGATTACGCGTAATCGAGGAGACGGATTGAAAAATGCTTTGAACAAGAAAAATAGGTCTCCTCGATACGCGTAATCTGGTTTTGGACCCGTTTAGATCGGTCCATTAGAACCGAAGATACAGCGGTTTTAAGATTTTTGTTTTTTAGAGGGACAAGAAAAAGGGAGTGAGCAATGGGGGTGTTGCGTGAAAGGGGGTGATATTAGGAGGCTGATTTTTTTTCACTTGTTGATAATAATGGTTATCGGAAGCCCAGGCCGAAATTTTTTTGGGATTGCTGAATTAGGGAAGGGATGGGAGGGGAGAGGGTGGAAAAGGGTTAAACGGGTATATCTCCGGCCCTGATTAACCGATTTAAAAAAATAAAAATGGTTTTTTTTGTTTTTTTATAAGGAATCGAAACAAGCTTGAAAAAAAAACAAAGCTCAAAAAACGGGCTTGGGGGGTGAAAATAAAAACGTTATTTTTTTGTTTATTTTTTTTATTGGAAGGAGGGGCGGGGCGCCTATCGTATTGAAAAAGTTGGGCAATTGTATAAACTTTACTGAAAAAAAAATACCGATTACGATCATTAGGGATGTCAGGGCGTCGAATCTAGGTTAAAGCCCTATAGAAGGGCGAGGAGATGTCCTACGCCCTTAAGCCAGGGCTCATTCTCAAGGTGAAGGTTTCCCCTATTAATTAAAAAAAATCCCGATCGCACCAATAGTTTTCATACGCGCGCGAGTTGGCACGCTGGGAAATTTTATTTTCTCTCGCCAGTATCTCCAGCGGCAGAAGAGTGGGCGTGGACTCTACCCTCTCTTCCCGCGCGCTATCTCGACTCAAACACAGAGAGATTCCTTGCGATTCCTTCCTTCCTTTACTCTCCCATTTCGTTGTTCATTTTAATTGTTTTTTTTTCACGATGAATTTTCGAAGTGTATTCAATTGTTAATGATTAATTGGGCAATGACGATTTTTTTTAGGTAACAGCGAGAGCAGGAAGGAAGAGGAGGAGGGGTTATGAAATAAAGAAAAATAAATCACAATTTATAATTAACATTTCTCATAATATATTTATATACAACATCACAAATAAACAATTTTTTGGCCATATACTTATACATAATATCACGACTCGAGTCTGATAACCGCAGCGCCTAAATTTATTCGAGGCGTGCTTTTTTAGTTGGAATCTCTATTTCTGCGTCGCTACCACTTGATTCGTCTTCGGTTTCATGTTCCGAATATGAATCTGGGTCATTATTTTCCAAATTTTCATACAAGTTTCCATATAAAAAATTGCTGCAAGCATCGTCATGCACCCCCGATCTGCGTTTATTAAAAATTGAGGAAATTAGATTAAGATTGTTCAGTAGAAGGAAAATAGTACTATTTATTGTATAGATCAAGAATAAACACGCAGTACTTACAGCAGCTTCCGTAAATTAATGTACAGGCGATAAAGGATTTTTTTTGTATTTATTTTCCACTCAAAGAGAATGATGCAGTCTGGAGAGATAACCTTCTTGCTGCACTGCACCCGCCGGAAAAGTTGAGAAAATGTCACTAATGTCAGGCTTACCTTCCTGAGCTCCGATTTCATTCCCCTCCTCACCTTGCCGTCATCCCCCGCGCGAGAAGAGAGGGCAGACTCCACGCCCACTCTTCTGCCGCTGGAGATACTGGCGAGAGAAAAAATTTCCCAGCGTCCGAACTCGCGCGCTTATGAAAACTATTGGTGCGATCGGGAATAATTTTTTTTTAATTAATAGGGAAAACCTTCACCTTGAGAATGAGACCTGGCTTAAAGGCGTAGGACGTCTTCTCGCCCTTCTACAGGACTTTAACCTAGATTCGACGCCCTGACGTCCCTAATGAACGAAATCGGTAATTTATTTTTTCAGTAAAATTTATACAACTGCCCAACTTTTTCAATATGATAGGCGCCTCTCCCACTTCCTTCCCATAACAAAAAAATAAACAAAAAAATTACGTTTTTATTTTCACCCCCCACGCCCGTGTTTTTGAGTTTTGTTTTTTTTTCAACTGCCCTCGATTCCTTATAAAAAAACAAAAAAAATCCATTTATATTTTTTTTAAGTCGGTTAATCAGGGCCGGAGATACACCCGTTTAACCCTTTTCCACCTTATCCCCTCCCAACCCTTCCATAATTGAGAAATCTCAAAAAAATTTCGGCCTGGGCTTCCGATAACCATTACCTATAAGAGAAAAAAATCAGCTTCCCAGTCCCACCCCTATCCCGCAACACCCCCTATCCCGCAACACCCCCTTTGCTCACTCCCTTTTTCTTGTACCCCCTAAAAAACACAAACCTTAAAACCGCTGTATCTCCGGTTCTATTAGATCAATTTTGACGGGTCCAAAACCAGATTACGCGTATCGAGGAGACCTATTTTTCTTGTTCAAAACATTTTTCTATCCGTCTCCTCGATTACGCGTAATATGAAAAACCTGTCTTTACAATATTTGAGGGGCCGCGCGCGCCCCCTGGTGGACAACAATTACCGGAAAAAGTTACCAGGGGGTAGGGGGGAGCATTATTAACAAGTTGGAAAAAAAAATTCAAAAAATTCACTTCCGTTTGCAAACTTAGATCCGCTCCACTAATAGTACTCTGATAGAATCAGGAAGTTGGTTGGAAGTATTATGACTGATTCAATGGAAGCCAAGAAAAAACATAGAAAAGTGCTTCGGTCTGTTGTCACTAAAGCATTCAACCAATTAACTATGTATATAACACTATGTTAATAAATAGTCTTATCGTGCGGAAGGACATCGAGTTTGCCTGGGAATGCGTAAAGCCTAAGTTTGACGAACTCTAAGTTTCACTAATTTGTTGTTAGAAGCGCAAGCGACTGAGGAGCAATTATTGTTAGACCTTGAGAGCTATACGAAGAGGTCCACCACACTTAAATTAAATGTGGACAAGCTGTTGGAAGCTGTAGAGGATGCTGGGTCTGTGCGAGGGTCAGTACGAACTTCTAGTAGCCAAGTAGTGTATGTTGATGACGTGCGAGGTAAGAGGAAATTTAAGTTGCCCGCTATTCAATTTAAGCAGTATGATGATAATATTGGAGACTGGTTACCGTTCTGGTCTCAGTTCAGGAAAATTCATGCTGATACTCAGTTGGATAATTGCGATATGATAGACTATTTGGTACAGGCTACGGTTGCTGGAAGTCGTACGCGTCAAATTGTAGATAGTTTTCCTGTGCTTGATGAGAATTATGAAAAGATTACTGACAGCTTGAACGCGAGATTCGGGCGTGAGGACCTACAGATTGACGTATACGTGCGCGGATTACTAAAATTGGTTTTAAATAACGTATCAAAAGTAAGCAGCAGGATTTGTCGAAATTGTACGATCTGATTGAGACTCAGTTAAGGGCGCTCGACACGTTAGGGATCACATCAGACAAGTACGCAGCGCTTTTGTTTCCATTAATCGAATCTTGTTTGCCACAAGAACTTTTACGAATATGGCAAAGATCGACTTTCAATTCCAGTGGTCCGGATACAAGTAATAGAGAGAGTAGTGGTAACAATCAATCCGTAGCATTATGTGGCAACGCTCCATTAGAGATTAGGTTGCAGAATCTTTTAAGTTTTCTACGCGCTGAGGCCGAAAATGAGCAGAGAATTTCTCTAGCTGCCGAAGGATTTGGTTTGACTTCTATTTCTACAGTGTCACAGAATAGAAGAATGAGACAAATATCGACAGTGTAACTACCCACAGCAGCTGGGTTAGTTAATTGTAATATCGCTAAGTGTTTACTTTGTGAATGTGCCCATAGCAATGAGACTTGCTTTAAAGCGCAAGAACTTCCACTTGACCGTAAAAAGGATATGTTAACAAAGAAGAGAGCTTGTTTTCGATGTCTAAAGATAGGACATCAGTCTAAGAAATGCAGAGCACGGTTGAAGTGCATTGTATGTAGTAAGTCCCATATGACCTTGATGTGCCTTGAATTACCTATTAATAAAGAAGCAGCTGACCATTCTAAATCTATAAAGCAAGATTCAGTCAAAAGTGAAAATGTTACTTCCGATCAATCACTTGCGAATAACACTAATGCGTACGTGTTTCTGGAGACTTTACGTGTGAAAATAGTTAGCCAGTATGGTTTTCGAGAAGTACGAGCATTGATCGACACTGGCTCGGAAAGCTCCTATATTCTAACTTCTTCTGCTAAGCAATTAAGACTCGATTCTAAACATATGGAAAGAATCACACATTGTTTGTTTGGAGGTAGTGAACAGGAATGACAACATGATTGTTTTGATATCCAGGTATGTTATTCTGATTTCTCATATATGATGGAAGTTCTAGATCAAACTACGATATGCAAGAACATATGGTCCTTGGGTTTCCTGGTCCTTGGATGGAGGAATTAAACGCTCTGGGTATACAACTGGAGGACACCCGTGGAGATAGCCCCATTGAACTCTTGATCGGTGCTGATTTTTGTGCAAAGCTATACACAGACAAGAGATATATTTTACCGTCTGGATTGGTTGCAGTGGAAACTAGGTTAGGATGGACTATTTCTGGTAAGATAGTTTCACAAACTCACAATTACTTAACTAGTTAACTAGTGCTCCTATGGCAATATCTTCCCTGATGGCGAATGATGCATGCATTACTGATCTATGGAGATTAGATGTTCTGGGGATAACTGAGCCTTCTGAAAAGAAATCCCGGGTTGAAATGGCCTTGGCTACTGGAGATCACTTTTTGGAGACAGTAAGAATAAATGAGGATGGTAGATACGAGGTTAGACTTCCATGGTTAGCAGATCATTCTCCGTTGTCTAGTAACTACAATTTGGCTAAGAAGAGACTAGGTGTTGCCATAATCAAACTGAAAAAAGATGATCTCTTTGAAGCATATGATCTCATTTTTAAACAGTGGCTGATGGATAATGCGATTATCGAAGAAGTAAGTGAAGAAGAAATCGATCATAAAGGCCATTATTTACCTCACAGACCAGTAATCAAAGAAACTTGCGCGACTATAAAGATTAGGCCCGTATGTGATGCCAGTGCTTGAAATAAAGATGGACCGTCATTAAACAATTGTTTAGAAAAAGGCATGCATTTAATTGAGTTAATACCGTCCATTAAAATGAGGTTTAGGAAGCACAGGATTGGAGTTCAGTATCCATGAAAAACCGTGATTTTCTACGATTTTTGTAATTGGATAAAAATGGCAATGAGAAAGTATACCGTCATCGGCGTATTGCTTTTGGCCTAAACAGTAGTCCATTCTTATGGAGCAACCTTAGGAGCAACCATCGAATATCACCTATCGCAAGCATTGCAGAAAAGTGTATTGCCAGGCACACCCTACACTGGAGATGTGATTCAGAATCTATCTAAGAGCTTTCATGTGGATAACTGCGTCACCAATGTGTCAAGCAAAGAATCGCTGGAGAAGTTCATCAGACAGTCTTGCCTACTTCTAGATCAAGCTAAATTTGACCTGAGAGGGTGGGAGTATACGGATCCTAGTCGAGAAGATATTTTGGTGCCTTTACTTGGTTTGAGGTGGAATCTGGCAAAAGATATTTTGACTATCAGCAGAGAATCAGTTAGAGACATATCCGAATTAGGGAACAAAGTAATAACAAAAAGACTGATTCTATCTACAACACAGCGCCTATTCGACCCTATAGGATTTACTTGTCCAGCCACTCTGACTCCAAATGGTTATTGCAACAAACATTGGAACAACAGCTAAGTTGGGACACACCAGCGGATTCTGATAAGGGACGTGTTTTTCGCTTTTGGGTTAGCGTACTACACTATTTGTTTAATACAGAAATCCCTAGACGGATTGGTTTCGATTTTGATGATTAAGAAAAATGGAGTCTCCACACCTTTTGCGATGCCAGTGGTAAAGCTTATGCAGCGGTTGTGTTCTTGAGAAAAAGGCGAGGGTAGCTCCGTTGAAAAAGATGACGATACCTCGGCTTGAAATAATATCCGCCACCGTTGGAGCAAGACTGTGTAAGTCTGTTCAAGATGGTTTAAATCATAAAATGGAAACTGTTCTATGGAGTGACTCCTCAACTGTTATCTCGTGGATACGTCGGAAAGATGATTGGTCCCCCTTTGTAGGAAATCGGGTGTCAGAGATACACGTTCCTTGACTACAAGTGAGTACCTGGAAATTGGAATCCGGCTGACCTCCCATCACGTGGGTGTTCTGCTAAGCATCTATTTGAGTCAAAATGGTGGGAGGGGCCCAATTGGTTGCGTCAGCCTCTGGAGCGATGGGCTCAGCAACATTTTGAGTGTGATGAAGAGGAGATTCGAAAAGAAAGGAAGTGATATGTGCGAGAGTGCCCAATGCTAATAACTCTGGCATTGAAAGCAGAGCACCCGTGTGTCAAATTACTCATAGCGGACGTGTAGCGAAACTACCATTGAGGTTTTGTAGCACTTAATTTATGTTAGATTTATTAGTCTCATTATGAGGAATTGTTATTATTTAGTTTAAAATCCCTCAGGTGGGAGTATGTCGGAGACTTGTTATCTATTATATTTGAAATCATGATCAAAGATGTTAATGTCAAAAGTTAAGTCTGACAGACAAGAAAATTAAATTAATCAATTGAAACGTTTTGTGTTATTTAGCTAAGTTCGAACCGTTGACGCGACATATGTTGCTTTAATGTAATTATACTTTATAGTAATAATGAGACGAAACATAATATGGAGAGGATCGAATCCATATAAACTGAATTCCTGTAATGAAGTCAGGCGTGGAATTTCAAACACTTAGAAAAAAATTACGAGCATAGCACTGGAAGAAAAAAACATATACCTTATACTTTGCTGTGTTCTAGCCCGGGACTCGTTTATACTATTTTTATATAATTTGTTATTTCTCGATTCCCAGTGAGATATAATGACATGCTGCCTCTCCGATTCCATACCAAGTCCCAACAAATGGGAATCGATTTCCATTAATTTTCTCCTCAGTTTCATTTGAGTCTTAAACGTCTCAACAATTTGTTCTCTCAGCTTCCGCACTTCGCTGCTTCTCTCTTCCGCATTCATTTTCTTTACATCCGCGGATCTAGGTCTTTCCTCTTTCATCTTATTCTGCAGTCGGGAAATTTCGTCTCGTAACTCTGTAATCACTGTGTGATACTGATTGACTTGGTAAGAGACATCTAAAACGTTTCTTTCAATTTTGGTAGTGATATTATTAGCTCTATCAGCGTAACTTAAAGTGTTCCTCGACTCATCTTTCTGCGCTGCACTTGGAGAAACGTGTGCAATCATCACAGTCCTACAATTGCCACTAAGTGCATCTTTTAAAAGACGAGTCAATTTAGAATCCCTATAATTAACATATCTCGCGCCTCCACTTAATGCGTTAATGCAATTTCCAAGAGCCAACAATGATCTGTTAATATGAGCTCCTTCTTGCAAGCGCTTTCCTCTGTTTTTTGTTTTATTTGCCCGTTCTGAACCAGCTAAATCGATCATAAAGAGTCGACCCTGTTTGATTCTCATGCGTAGGTGATCTTTTTTGTTAACAGGCACGCTATGTCGAACCGTAACACTAAGAAGCGCATGACTTCTAGATGACGTTTCATTCATGGCCGTTGGTTCTACTGTTCTAGCTTTATTGCCTTTTTGAAGGAGAAGCATAACCTGAAAAGAGTAAAATTAGTTTCAGATCAAGATAGTTAATAATTAATTATTTTATAGTCGAATTATAAATGATATTACTTCAATACAATAAATAAAAATTATTAAACTTCATTGTAAACGGTAGATCCACTTTTGTGACAAATAATTTCTGCCTGCTATAATAGCTATTGTCAAATATAACATTTTAATTAGGAAATTCAGATAAGAGAGGCTAGTATTTAAAGCCAAACTAACCGGGGAAAGGGAAGATTGGTACAATACTCTACTGCTGCTTAGAAAAAAGATGGAGGGGCATAAAAGGACGAGACTAGCTCTATCCTCCCTCCCTCCACAGATGCGGCAGGCAAATGGACACGCAAGACACTAGAAAGCGTGCTTCACAGCTCAAATATAAAGGGTGTGGTATACGTTAAGGGAAGAAAATGAAAAACCGACAAGCAATACCTAGAGAGAACAGAAAAAACACGCGACACCGAAACAATCATTGTATCCCAAAAGGGAAAAACCTACGCTGAGCTATTGAGAACGGCGAAGGAAAGTGTCCAGGCAGGGTCAGCGGCGCGCGGCGGCTCAGGGCATTAGAAAAATAAGGAAGGCAAGAGATGGGGACAACATGGTAATTATGGTGAAGACCTTTCTTCACCTTATTTTAGAGAGAAACGCCATACAGGAAGAAATAAAGTGGGTCGAAAATGTAAGCGTCAGGGAAGGCAGGCACGAAAGAGAGGGAATGATACATATCAAGGAAATCGACGCAATAGGCGAGGTCGAATCGGCCATTGAGAGGGAAGGGAAGCTGAAGAAAGGAGAGTACAGGAAATTCAGATATTTCATATTTATTTAATTATTTCTTAAAATAATATTATTATTTTGTTCCGTTCTTTCTTCCGGTAGGCCTTTTCAAGCCTCCGACTCCATTGATAAGACGCGCCGGTAATGTTAACCGGTGACTACTGTTCACAGCCGTGAAGTGAGCGGCCACTGGGTCCTGTCTTCATGTGCCCTGGGCAGACGGAGTGATCCAAAGATCCGAGTGATCCGAGGACAGCCATCTGAATGCTGTCCGCTAATAGTTCTGCCGCTTGATGGAAAGCGGGAATTTTCTTAAGATCTGAGAGCAGTCTGTCTGTTGCACCCCCGAGCACACAACTATTACCAAAACCACAAGCCAAACAGAATGACCTGGATGAAGCCTGCGAAGTTCGAAGATCTCTATATTTAGTCCGTTTTTCCTCCTCTTTTAAAACGATGTTCTTCTCGGCCGGAGCCGAAAAGTCCTAATTCGTTCAGATCCCAATTATTCTTTATATTACGTAGGTACCTACATAAAACCTACTTTAGGTATGCAAAATATGGTTATATTTCCGCCGGGGAAAAACTGGTTAGTCCCGTATTTTATGCCATGTCCGAAGTCATGAGTTCCACAAAAAATAGGAAATTACAACAACTCTCTCAAGATAGCAGTACGATGAACATCATACATCGAGTGCAGTGCAGATGAAATTACAGAACAGAATACATATTAGGCCAGTCAACAGAAACTAGTGTAACGAACTGGAAATATTTTTCTACTCGTTACGTACAATTACGTAGTTACGTACAATTACGTCGACAGTACAATTTTAACTGTCATTGCTATATTGTTCTGTGTCCAAGACTCCCAGCCCCAAGAGCAGCAGCTCCGCCTACCTGAACAGTCTAGCAGTCCAGCCATAATCCGAGACCAGAAGTAAGCCATATACACGCAGTACAGGACTCAGGAAGGACGACATCCAGAAGCTATACCAGACTGGAGTGAGCACGCGATTTCCTTCGGATCGCGTTTTCTACCAACAATCGGTCGCAAGGCCTTCTTGTCAGCGTCCCCAGTTGAGAACCGGTCGAAAGGCCTTCTTGCCAACACCCCAATTGACAACCGGTCGAAAGGCCTTCTTGTCACTAAATACGCTTCTATTATACCTGAGTTCTCGAACATTCGATCGTTTCGCGTCTCGAACATTCGATCGTTTGATTTTAGGTCTAAGACGTCAAGTGACCAATATGAGGCCGAACATATGACGTCATTTCTATGTCGTCTTTAAAACGTCACTTTTTTCTAGTCATTCAGACGTACCTTTTTAATCTAACGTTACTAATCCTTAGGACGTCCTGAATTTGACGTCAACTTGAAAAAATTTTTTGAAAAAATTCAAAGAATTTGGCTGTGATTTTTTCTCGTCATTTTGACGTCTCTCTTGTAGTTCTTTTAACTACAGAATTAGAATAGAATTTTATATGCTGGAAACAAGACTAAGAAGCAATTTTTTTATTAAATTTTTTCAAAATTTTTTGAAAAAATTCTAAAAAATTTTTCAAAATTTTTTTAAAAATTCTACAAAATTTTGCAAAATTTTTTGAAAAAATTTAAAAAATTTTCAAAATTTTTTGAAAAAAATCTTAAAAATTCAGAAAATTTTTTCAAAACTTCAATGCCCATTAACTATTTTTTTTACTTGTGGCATATAGCATTATTACAATAAGTTAATAGCATATAGCATTATTATAATAATCAGTTAATGACGTCATTTAAACGTCAGTTAATGACGTCGTTTAAACGTCAAATAAACGTCATTTGGCTGTGACTTTTTCTCGTCATTTTGACGTCTCTCTTGTAGTTATTTTAACGTATTTATGTCCTAAAAACTGACGAAATAAATACGTCATAATAACGACCCCATGCTGCCTGGGCCGTTGCTTCTTCCCTCCAACTGTAATTGTAACCTACTGCCTGTCTGACCGCTCACCGCTTAAATTTACGCCACAAGTCCATTTTACCAGAGTTATTCATTATCATCCCCAAACCAACTTGAAATGGACCCTATCCCTTATTTAGTTAATAAACTTGCGAAGCCGTGACCTCTGTTTTATTTAAAGACGAGATTTTTAAATAACAAGTGGTTACGGTATAAGCACGCACTAGGAAAGACGTGGTGCGGGGTGGGTTAGATAAGTCGGGATATAGGGAGACGAGGGATTGCATATGGAGAAGCAGGTAGTTGGGCTCTGGTGTGTGTTGGTGTTTGACGTGAAATTTCACAGGTTAGTAAATATACTTAATTTGTAATGTTTATTATTAAATTTATTATCTCGAGAATTTATGCCATCATTTTATTAAAATTATCCATGTTATATTATGTGTTATATTATTATGTATGTTATGCATAAACTATGAAAATTTTACTTGTTTATTTCGTGTGTTCAGCTCATTCTGTTTTAAGATTATTTTATTTTGTTTTATTCAGTTCGATCTAAGTAATGCTGTTGACCTTTTTATTCCATTCATGACTACGAGTAGGTTTTTCATACTTGTGGGTTTTGGCTTATAACAGTGACTTAATTGCCGCTTATTATATGAGATGATGAATGTTTGTGCCTTGTTGAATTTATTAACACTTTTCCCCCGTGCCTGGGCGAACACGCTAGTTGCCTCCCGTATGGGACCTTCGTTTTCGCACCAAAACCTTACAACTACTAGCTGGGTTGCCTCCCGTATGGGACCTCAGTACCTTCTGATGAAAGTCGGCTAACTAACAACAAACTCTTCAGTTTTGGATCTTGAGAATGATGGTCGGTTAAAACACAAGTATGGCAACCCTTGTAAGTTTTCATTTTACTTTCACCTAAGTGTCCAACAGCATTATTGCGATTCTTTTGAATAGAGATCGAGGGTTTTTCTGCCGTACTCTTTCCCCTCGTGAATTCAAGGCTGAGTACGGCATTTATTTATTTTATATTGTTCATAAATAAATACCTGTTTAAATAAATCAGTAGGTGTATTAAAATGCTTAGTCTTTTCTTTTTCATCTCAAAACTCCCGCTTTTCGTTAGTAACCAGTGCATCTCGGACAGGGTTAATTTAAATTAAATACAACGTAGGGTAGGTATTTCCCCCTTTTGACGATCACGTACCCCGGCCATGTGTTTCTCTGTTTATTATGTTTAACAGACCCGGGTTGGTTACATTACAAACTGTTTATCATTTTTCGCCGTAGTATTTTCTCAAACCACGATTTACTCCATCGGATATTCCCGCTTAATCATTAACCAAGTATGACGTAGGCAGACTAAATAACCTGTAGATAGTACGTGTAGATTGTTTGTTAGACAAGGATGGAATTAGAAATAGATGTCGTGAAGAATAAATCATAATAAACTTGTTGTAACCATATACCTGTATATTACTGTAGATAAGGTTATATATAAGTCACGTGACCCTTGGATTTACAGCCTGTCTCCACTCGCAGCTACCACTCGCTGCTTTTAGCTTTCTGGTATCCAATCCAGTAATTGCAAAATGTGATCATATTTCTTTTTATCGAATAGTCTGAGATTCAGACAAATAATTGGAATATTAACTGGCAAGGGAACTTCTTTCCTTTTGTGCTTTAATAAATTTAAAGTATTAAATTCGTTCTGTTCGTGCTTATATTGTATTATGCCCCTATTTTCTGAAATTAGTTTCAAGTGAACAATTTTTGAAATCTGAAAATCCTTCAACGAATTTTTTTATTAACGAAAACCGAATTTTTGCTTTTACCCAAACTACTAAAATCTAAGAAATCTGAAGGGCTCAATTCATATACGCCATAAGGATTTTTCGGGCAACACATTGTATTTAATCGAGCCCAGTCATGGGTGCTACAAACGTCCGTAGTTTTAAGGGTCTTTCTTCGCCTCATTTCAATGACGGCATGTTCCACGTCTTTCCATATGAGTATGTCCAACAACACCTCTAATACAAGGACAAAGTGCTGCCTCGTGACGGTTGCAGTATCGGTATAAGTATCTCGTCACCATCCGGAGGCCTACGAGATCCTTATGTTATTATGGGCTTTATGTAGTTATTTAGGTAGGTATGTCTGAAATCGTTTTAATGTAGTTTTGGAGATCAATAAAAAGATCAAACTAAACAAAGATATTACGGCATAAATCTATCGGAGTCTATGAAAAACACAGGTAAAGAATAATTTAAATGGTTAAAACTGTTTCGAAATACAGTCAAGATTAGATGTGTCTAATTATTAGAGTCTAAATGGTTAATTGTTTTGAGAAAACTGAAAAGTAATTCGTGATTAATTTTAGACACAGGAGCAATATGAACAACTTCTTTAAAATTTGAACAAATGCTAGTAATCATAAATGTATACGCAGATGTCGCTAACGAATTGTTATTATTTATTGCAGCTCCTACAACATTACCACCTTTATAATCTAAATATGGATCAATGTGAATTTCATCCGTTAGTAAACTAACATATTTGTCTTGGTCTTTTAAATATTAAAGATTTTTTTGTGCATATGTTAAAAAAGTTTTCTTCTCATCAATATGAGGATCAGAAACTAAGAGTACACTAACAAATAATGAACAAACATCAAAGGAAATCAAAATTTCACCCTCTTGCAATTGAATATTCTTGACCTTATCAATGAAATCATTCGAATTTTCAACTGAAAAACTAGGCTGTGTAATGGGCAAACTTTCAAATTCCTTAGTCAACCATTTTGCTCTCACCACTGCTATCAACCTCTCAAGTTTCCCTCTCAGTAATGAGAGGTTTGAAAAAGAAAAAGTATTAATTAAAGATATAGCTGTGAGTAATGGTTATCCTAGGGATATAGTTGAAAAACTAATTAGGAAGCGTAAATTTAAGGACACACTTCGTAATTCTACGACCTTTCAAAAGGATATAGAGGCTCCAAAATATGTATCCATCCCGTACGAACCCTGGTTTATTCGTGGTTTGAGTAAGGTTTTCAAAAACGTGGGTATAACAGCGATCAGCGAACAGCGAACAGCGAACAGCGTGGGTATATCATTCGTCGAGCAACAAATTCCAACAACTTTAAGACAATCCAAAGGATAACATTGTTCCAAATGAAAGGTCTGGGATTTACGAAATTAGTTGTAATGATTGTGATCGAAAATATGTTGAACAAACGAGACGATCGATTAACATCAGATTTAAAGAGCATATGGCTCATCTAAAATATGGAAGAACAGATAAGTCTAGTGTTGCACAACATGCTTTTGACAACAATCATAGAATAGATATTAGTAATTTAAGATTAGTTAGAAATGTGACCAATAATAGACAGTTGGATGCATTTGAGAGCATAGAAATTGTAAAATGTAATAGTAGTATGAATAGCGACAAGGGACCTATACCGTATAGCCCGCTTTACGCGTTGCTTAGCAACCGATGATTGAACCGTGATTAGTCACGCGTAAATTTCACGGTGATATCATACCGTAGCCCGCTTTACGCGCTGCTTAGCAACCGATCATTGAAGCGTGATTAGTCACGCGTAAATTTCACGGTGATATCATTAGTGACGTCACCATGAAAATAGTATAAATATGGTAGATTTTGTAGTTTAAGATTAGTTTTAATCGTCTCCGGATGACGCCAACTTGGTTGGCGAAACGCGCGTCGAGCGAAGTGAAAATGTTTTGGTGTTTGTGGAAACTACTCCGAGTGTTACAGTTACATCAAAGGTTCCAGCCCTATCCAGTAGTACAGACTCCTTTGATTGTTTCGGGATGGGGCAAAATTATAGGTCCACGATTTCGTAAATATCTATATGCATGAAGACTAATTGTATATAAAATTGAACAAAAAACCATAGTGGTAGTGGAATATCTATAACGTTCTTTTGATAATGTTCGCATTTTACTGGCCCTTACAGAACTGCCTGTAAGGAAGAGTGGTCTGTCTACACTATAAACAGACAGTGGCGCTCGATTAAAAACTCCGCACCGAACGGAGAGCGTCACACTAGAAACGTATTATTAGCTTCCACAGGTCATGAAGTGACAATTTTTTGAATTTCTGGCACCTCTATTGTGGTGAGCTTAAGAAATCCCCAAATATTTTTGTTTACTTCAACCTTCATTTCAAACGTTTCTATCTCTGCAACCAACTCAGAGAAAATATATGTAGATATAGACGAGGAAGTAAAGCATTAAAAACTGCTTAACTATCGATATTTTGAGTAGTAAGATGAATCTTAATGGGGTTTCGTGCGTTCGACTCGCGAGAGCGTCTACAAACTTTGTGAACTAAATTGATCAATTCGTTTTGAAAAATGCATTTTGAGAGAGAGAGAGAGAGAGAGAGATGGATAGAGAGAAAGGTATTGTACATATTGGCTTTATGATAAGTGAAGTGTGACACATATATTCGTGATTCTAAATGGTGTAGATTTCTCGAGGATATAGCATCAATCGTTGTTTCTGATTTAGTTGTGGCAAGTGAAGTAGTGGCAAGTGAAGTAGTGGAAAGTGGAAAATGAAGTAGATGCATCCTTCGCAAAAAGATCATCATCTATTTGGATCAGATTCGAAAGCCCAATCCCGATATATCCAGCAGGATATTGCGCCGTGATATTCGTGTTTAGCGACACCAAACCCCCCCGGGTAAGTAACGAGTTTCGACTTTAAGTTATGAACTCCCATAAAAATATAGGAGAGAACGTTCGTACTGTCCACTCTGGGTAGCAGGTACCTCGGACAATATTGCCGTCATGATTCGTGTTCAGCAACCTCAGAAACCCCGGAGTACCAAAACTGGACTCATTCGCATCAGTATTTACAGAGTTGTAAATTTTTTATTTGTCTCTTCGAGATGCATTTCCAAAATGAATATTTTTGTAGACGCACTCACGAATCAAACGCATAAAATCTCATTAGGATTCCACTTACTGCTCAAAAAATCGGAGGTTCATTGCTTTATTTCCTCGACATATTATAGGAAATTTCACCTTGAATTTCTTCAAAGGAAATGGAGACTGCAAGAGGAACATTAGTTTGACAAGTTATATCTCTATAAAAATATTTTGGCAACTCTGTTATCTAACTTTTCATTTTAGGCTTTGACCTTGAAAAATACAAAAAATTTGCCAAGGGCCCATGTTTTTCACTAGCATATAGATAACCACGCGGCATTACAGGTGTCCCGTATGTCAACGGTGGAAAAAACCATGTATATAAGTGGTAAATGTATATATTATTAATATATAAATTGCGCCCATAGGCTAGATAAATATAGCTACCTGCGCTTAATAGTCACACATTAAATGAATCAATAAAACATGGTTCATAAACAGTACAAATAATACATTATAATTAATTTCCCTTCGAATTACATCAATATGATGGAAAATACTAATGTATTGTTGACATTACCTCTATATGACAATTAGGCAAGGAAAATAGCGATTATAAATACGTTCTCGTTTCATATTTTCTCTGTAGGCTAATGGGAAAACTAAACTGATCTTTATTTAAAATTATCAATAGCAGGAGTAATTATTAAATAATTGAAAAATTATTTAACTGAGAATCGATACTCACTTCATTTGTAGATGTAGTGGAAATTTCTGACAAACCAGCAACTTGAATGTTTCTACCTCTCGAGTCCTCTCGTAGTTCTAGGTAACCTGAAGTAGGATTAAGAAGGTCCCTAATTTGTTCATTATATATTTCTAAGTAGGACATTGTAACCTAAAATGAGAATTGCGGTTAATAATAATAATAATAATAATAATAATAATAATAATAATAATAATAATGTTTATTTGCATAAATAATAGATTATAAAATATGAACAATGTATATATGTATATAAATGTTAGACAGTATTATTAACTAGCTAAATCTGAAAACAAACAATTTAAATTCATAATAATACGCAACAATAATAAAGTACAGTAAATACTTATACTTAAACACATAAAATTACAAATAAACAAATATACTCAATAAGTGACTTAACACTTGTTTTGAGGTAAGATAAAATAACTAAGATAAAATAGAACTAGGATAAATAATATAATATGATACCACTAGTATGAATTGCGGTTAATATTTCATATAAATTAATGATTTCTCCAGTTATACTATTATATTTTATATTATTTCATTAGATTATCAATTCAAGACGGGTGTTTAAATGGAACATTTATTGGTGACCTAAAACCTAAAATGAACAGTCTAGATTTGTCCAGATTTCCAGCAGTCCAGATTTGTCTTAAACTTTATACAAGGTGTTCAGAAAGGGTATCAGCACTTTGTTAATCCGTTTACGGTCGGACGTGGTGGGGATGGTGCCGGAGTGTGGCATCGAACTGTAAAGCGAATAAAGGAATTTTAGTTGCAATGGAAGCGTTTACCGGAGAGCAACGCGCTTTCTGCGTACGAGCATTTTACCAGAACCATAACTCTATGGTGACAGCTCGTCGTATATCGCGCCCATTACCATTTGCGAAACATTAATTTAGCACCGATCCCCGATAGCATTAGAAAATGGATAAAAATGTTTGAAGCTACTGGATCTACAGTGAAAATACACAATACAGGGCGCGCACGAGTCGTAAGAAGTGCAGAAACCATCGAACGGATACGGCAGTCAGTCACAGAAAATCCAACACAATCTGTACGGAAACGAGGTCAGGTACTGAGGGTCAAACGACCCTCTTTACATGACATTTAAAAAAAAGATTTGCACCTCCATACTTTTAAAATACAGTTGGTCCAAGAATTGAAAGCGACGAATTACATTTCACGGCTAAATTTTGCTAACCACATGATGGAAATGTTAGAGAGTTTTGATAACATTTTATTTAGCGACGAGGCAAATTTTCATCTCAACGGTCATGTAAACAAGCAAAATTGCCGATTCTGGTCTGCCGAAAATCCTCGAAGGAAGCATTCATGCGTCCACTCCACAGCCCCAAAGTCGTCGTATGGGCTGCAATGTCTGCTAGCGGTATAATCGGTCCGTACTTTTTTGAGGATCGAAATGGACGCCCACTTACAGTTAATACCGAACGATATTGTGCAATGTTACGAGGCTTTCTTGCGCCATCCCTACAAGAATTTGAAGGCATTAATTTACGGACTTGATTTCAGCAGGATGGCGCCACTTGCCATACATCAAATCGGGCTATTGAGGCCGTTCAGGAATTATTCCCTAATAAGGTAATCTCAAGAAGAAGAAATATTAACTGGCCACCTAGGAGCCCCGATTTATCGCCTCTCGATTATTTCTTATGGGGTTACCTTAAAAGTAAGGTCTACGAGAACAATCCAGCTAATATACTCCAATTAAAAGAAAATATTGCGGCAGAAATAACAGCAATCCCGATGGAAATGTGTGGACGAGTTATTAATAATCTTCGCTCCAGATTCGAGTAGTGCATACAACATAATGGACATCATTTAGACAATATTATTTTTAAATCATAAATTTCCTTTGCCTAAAGTTTTATTTTTCATAAAAAAGTGATGTTTTAGCTGTGTTTTATTTATACCAATAGCAAAGTGCCGATACCCTTTCTGGACACCTTGTACTTGTGTTTGTTTAAGGTTACTGGGCTCATTTGGTTGCTTTTGACGAGTCCCATACATTATACTTGGTGATACTTGGCAGGAGGTGGACAGTGGAACTGAAAAAAACTAAAAACTACAAAATAAAATTGGTAAAGAAATTATAGGTATAAAACTGCAATGTAGAATACAAATAGGGAGGAAACAATCTTGTATTCCTTTTTTAATGATTTTAAATAAATTTTAAACAATTTTTAGACTGTTATTCAATTAATTTATTTGGATTGAATTAATTCCTTAGGGTACACGTGTCCCAATATACATCTATGCCTATATATTAGGCCTATGCGACAGATATACCCCATGGGCAAAGAATATTATCGTGCGTTATAGAAAACGTGCTCCGATTAATTGACAGGTATCAAATATTTGACCGAGAAGGTAGATACCAGCCAATCATATACCGATGAGGGTATAGCTCAACGTACAACCCTGATAGGTACTGTGTACTAATTACGGATGAATGATGGACAGACGTATGAATCTAATTTTATTGATTTTTTGTTGTTTTTTAAAATGGATAATATTCTTTGTGCTCTGAAATCAATATATATTTTAATTGAATCAACTAAATATTTAAAAAAGCAGTCAAATACAAATAGCTTACAGATAAAACCTTATACAACAGGTACACAAAATATTTTTGCTTAATTCATCAGTATAACTGCACCAGCAATTTCAAAGAATGGGTCTAATAAGCCGGTCCGTTAAGCAGGCTTAATAATCTTTGCGATGGGAGTAAAGCTTGTATGTTTTATACACTGCTGGCCAATAGGTTGGAATAATTCAAATTTTTAGGGTAAGTTTCGATACATATATCTTCTGAACGATATGGAATATCAAAATACGGATTTCAGAACGTTTTTGGAAATTTCATCGACAAAAACTGGTCTGAATATCAATTTTCCATTATGCTCAAAAAAGGAATATACGGGGGTGTAAACTAAACCCCTAAAAAAATCAAAATTTCATTCTTACCGAGAATTTAGGAAAACCAAAATCGAGTTAAATTTTTTATACCGGGGTAATCTATGGACCAATTCGAAAAAACAAATTTGGCCGATTTTTGATATCTCGCTTATTTTTGAATATACGGCGTTTTTATTGAAATTAGGACAATTTTTTGGAAATGTATCTCTTACTTTTTAAAAACAAAGTAAGTAATGGATTTTTTTCTTATTTTCAAGTAAGCTTACATGCCTCTAGCTGCCTCAGTAGCTAGAATTGACATTTCTTATACAGGGTGCCTGCGAAAACATTTAATAAGCATGTGTCACGAAAAATCTGTATATTTAAATAAACTGTGTGCAGAACCCTGTATGATTAAAATGAACGATAATTTTAAAATTTTAAAACTGTGAAGGGAAACCTTAGAAAAATATTTCACCTACTGAGCCCCTCCTCTTTGGTCGCCGATGCGCAAAGCAAGTCCATTCTCTCGTTGGATAGAGTATAGTATAAAAATAACTGAAGTATTTACTACCTACAGTAATTTTATACATCGTCCACAAAAATTGTTTTTTCACAAACTATTCTTACGATTACTAAGCTTTTGGACTGTTTATTATGTCAAATAGATGTATTTTAGTATACACTTTTGTTCAGTAACCATAACTTATTTTGACCAAAAAAAAAATGATAAGACGAGTTTTGGGAACGAGCAACTCATATATGTATACCAGTGAACAACGATGAAATTCACATATTAAAACTATTATTTTAGAGAAAACCACACATTTCAAAAATGAAATATAATATAATTATATTATAACCGATATGTATATAATTCCATTTCAACATAATATATGTTAAAAATAATAAAATTTATGAAAATATGATAAATACTACCTTTTTACGTACGTCTTAACTATAAAACACATAATTTGCTATTTGTCTTATGTGCTATAAATATCCATTTGACAGCGCATCGCTGGGACACGTGACTAATTAATTAACTAATATAATGGTATGCGTTCTTGATAAAACGAAAACGGCGTATTATTGTTTTCGTGCTTTTTGTAGTTTTTACTGTTTTCCTGCATGTATTTTGGAAATGACGTCAAATAAACGTCAGTTAATGACGTCATTTAAACGTCAGTTAATGACGTCTTTTAAACGTCAAATAAACGTCGTTTGGCTGTGACTTCTTCTCGTCATTTTGACGTCTCTTTTGTAGTTCTTTTAAACGTATTTATGTCCTAAAAACTGACGAAATCAATACGTCATAATAACGACACCATGCTGCCTGGGATATTATGGTAACATAGATATTATTGATATTAATTATATAATATTTCACGATTCTTTTCGCGTTCCAAATAAACAAAATTTGTGATAGAACATATCGAACGATTTGCGATCTAAACTAGGCATCTTTCAAATTAATTTAATTTAAATTCCTGAAAGGTGCCCGGCAAATTCGCGCATGCGCTATTGAGACGGCCTGGTATGTGATTTAGCTTAGCCTCATATTCGGCCATCCCTCTCGTCATAACAGAAACGTTCACAGGTAGACTAACATATTCTGAGTAAACGAATACCGACGAAATAATAACGAAACTAATAATAATGATAAGCAATGCGAACGTAGTGCTGTATAATACACACTATCACGATTGTGACTCAGTACACGGGGTTAGAAATATTTACTTACCGAATATTCATCTTCATTTTCCTTAACCGCTTGGAATAGATCATTTAATGCTCTAATCATAATACCGGGTTCCGATCTATCTCCTACCATCGTATGTGTTTTGCCTGCACCAGTCGGGCCATATGCAAAAACAGTTGCATTGTACCTGCAACATACAGACAAGTTAATATAGTCGCACTATAATATTGGTTATGTTTTTAGATATTTGTCAACATCAAATATGGTTTGCATATGGATGCCGTTATGCAAAAGGACCCATGCGACAAAACTACGAAATTAATATTAAGGCATTGAAAGTTGCAGAAGTAGGTAAACTATTGTTTGCAGAAAAGATCCATGTGAAAATTACAGTATAACCTTAGGAAATAGGCCAAAAGAAAAAATTTGTACACTCGAAAGCATCTTAAACTATTTTTCAAAAGGCAACCAAGTGCATAGACGCTTACAAGTATCTCATCATAGCATAGCTTAGCATAGCTTATCAGTATATCAGTGCCTTCTACGGGATGAAAGTGTGAACTTCTTGTTTGTGTTCGTTTATAAAAGTGGTGTAAAATGATTCCATGGCGTAATAAACAACTAGTGAATATGTGTAATACTACAGTTATTACAGAAAACAAAGGTATGAAACTAAATTTGACTATTAAACATGAATAATTTCATAATATCTATTTTTTAGAAAATCTGAGAGAAACAACAGGAGATATTTCAAATATCTCTTCAGAACCACCAACCTTGAATCCTGAGATTGCGAAGTTGCTAGAGAATCTATCGGATGATTCGGTCAAAGATCCGGATTTTATTATAGATAGCGATGTTTCTTCTCCTATAAGGCGAAAGGTAGTCTTGATATATTTGCTCGCACCTGTTTTTCTCTAATTTTTTTCCTAGGATTATTCAAATGACGAAATTTTGTACGATGATGCTGAACAAAAAACATATGCAGCACTAATACCAGTACCCTTGGAAACTTCTACAGGATACGATTTAAGTAATGTTAAAGAAAAAAATATAGAGGAAGACCAAAAAAGGGCAGAAAAAGAAAATTTGACGGTATGTCGAGGGAAGAAAGAAAAACTAACATATATAAGCGTAACGTGTAGGTGAATTATAAGAAGCAACGAATTGCTTCTAAGGAGTGTACCTTTTGATTGCCAGTGTACTTTATCATGCACAACAAAAATATCCGAAGAACAATGGGTTTAACAGAAACAGAATCTTCATGTTTACCAGTAGATATGACTCTCACGAAAATGTACGAACTCTACGTAGACGGACGAAATAAGGTAAATGTGGTTAGTTTGTCAATACAAAAAAATATTTTACGAGAATTTTAATTTAAAACTTAAAGAAGATAATAAATGGAGAAGAGATAAATTGATTAAGGGAGATAACTATACTAAGAGAAAAGCGGTTTCCCCTTTTTATGAAGCGAGACTTGAATGAAAATACCATCAGTAGAAGTTGATATTTCAAAGAAAATCCGTGGTCGTCCTAAAAGTGGTTTATATAAAACAGACCTTAACATACTCTGGGCTGAGGGAAAATGTATTTCGAACGAAAAACTCACGGATATAAAATCAATATGGCACCTCATTCCTAAAGATTGTAGGACTCTATTCATTACTTTTTGCTGATGACCATATTGAAGATGATATGGATGAATTTGGAGGTGTCCCTGACTAAATAAATATAGATAATAAATATTTGATTTCCTATTTTTATTGTTTCTCTTAATTTTGTAATCACCGAAATTATAAAACGCAAAAAGGAACCATGCACTATTTAAAAAAAAAATTAAAAAACACTAGATATTTTAAAAAATTTTCAGCAGCAAATCTGACAGAGTTTTAACACAAGATAAAGCACAAATCTGCATCTATAATTTCATGCCGATTTAATTATAGTTTGTACACTTTTAACCTTCGTTTCTCAAAACTTAGTTTTTAGCGTTGGTTCCTTTTTGCATAACGGCGTCCATATATGGTTGTTGATTTACATATTTATGTATTTTAATTTCACCATATCATATAATATTGATGGACTACTATAAGTATAAAACGATAACTAAATCTGTCAATAAAAAACTGTCAAAAACTACAAATTATGGTATATTATATTCGTAGTAACAAGCAGTAACTAAACATTTAAGAAAATCTAATTTTAAGAATGTCTACTGTTTGGACTTCTGTTTCCTGGCTGTCTGCAGATCATCGTGACAGCAAAGCATGGAAAAATCACCATAATAATTAACGCAAGATTTGAATTTGCCGCCATTTGTGCAGTAAAGTGTTGGCAACCCTAAACCAAAAACAATTCGATAGCTGACAGTTTAGGGTTAGAAAAAATGGAGCGTTACACGATAGAACAACGTGTCTTCATTATTGAACAATATTTCAAAAATAATGAAAGATTGGTGGCCGCAGTTCGAAAATTTCATACAAAATATGGTCGGAATAGTGTTTTAACTTCGTTAACTGTGAAGAGATTAATTGAAAAATTCAGGGAGACTGGATCCGTTGGAGACGCCAAACACACTGGTCGTCCAAGAACAAGCCGTTCAAATGTCAATATCGAGGCAGTGCGTGAGAGTGTCGGTGACAATCAAGAAACCTCAGCTCGCTTCAAGAAGCTCTCTACAGCGTATACACGATAAAGATCTGTGTCTCCATGCTTACAAAATTCAATTAACGCAACAACCGAAGCCTAATGACCATGCACAGCGAAGAGAGTTCGTTGAATGGTTTATTGAACATCAACAAATGGATGCTGATTTTTCGAGCAACATCATCCTAAGCGATGAAGCACATTTTCACCTTGATGGCTTTGTTAATCGCCAAAATTGCCGCTTTTGGGGTTTTCAGAACCCACATGTGATCGTCGAAAAACAATTGCATCCACAACGTGTCACTGCTTGGTGTGGATTTTGGGCTGGAGGCATAATTGGACCATATTTTTTTGAAAATGAGACTGGTCAAGCAGTGACTGTTACTGGGGCTCGATATCGCGACATGATAACACAGTTCTTTCAGCCGAAATTGGATGATATTGATGTGGCCAATATGTGATTTGAACAAGACGGTGCCACATGACATACAGCCCGTGAAACAATTCAATTACTGCATGAGACATTTCCAGGCCGGGTACTCTCTCGTTTCGGTGATCAGAATTGGCCCCCTAGATCGTGTGATTTAATACCATTAGATTTCTTTTTATGGGGTTATTTGAAATCACAGGTCTATGTCAACAGGCCCACAACCACCCGTGCATTAAAGGAGGAGATTCAACGCTGCATCAACGAAATTCAGCCACATTTATGCAGAATGGTCATGGGAAATTTCGACAAACGAGTGCGTATGTGCCTGCCTCCTATGTACTTTATGATTCAATAAAAAAATAACAATCAAAAGACTAAAAACTGTGTTTTCCATTTAATTCAAATGTTGCGTTAATTTTGAGACACCGTTTATATACGTATATTTCATTTAACCAATTGAATATATAGATCGCAAGAGAATTTTAATAACTAAAAAACTAACAAATAATAAAAGAAATCGTATAAATCGGATAATAGCATAGGCGAAAACCTATATTTGTTACGTAAGGGCTATATATATATATATATATATATATATATATATATATATATATATATATATATATATATATATATATATATATATATTAACATGGCGGTCGTGTATCAAAAGTTGCATTTTGATCAGGTGATTGCCTCTCCTTATCTACTACCTCAATCATTTTACGTAATGCGTCTACAAATTTTATTGAAATTGCATAATTTTAATGTCTTCTACCAGGAATGTCTGACAATGCGTTCGAGATATAGAAATAGCTTGGCAAATTTATACTTATCTAGACTTATACTCGCAAAATTTCATCTTATACTCACAACTACTTCATTGGGAATAACATCATCAGCCGAGTTGATGTATTCAAAGATCTGGGTATTTATTTTGACAGCAAACTCACTTTTGTGGAACATATAAACCATATTGTTTCTAGTGCCTTTAAATCTTATGGCTTCATTTACCGCAATTGCCTGGACTTCTGCAATATAACCACCTTCAAATCTCTGTTTTATGCTCTGGTGAGGTCAAAACTTGAATACGGGTCGATTATATGGTATCCGATTTATCACGTTCATTGTCAACATTTAGAATCGATCCAAAGAAAGTTTTTGATTTTCTTTGTTTTTGAAGATGTATATTATCCTCCTAGAGGTCTGGATCAGAATTATATACTTGCGAGATTTAATTTTGACTCTTTAGAAACTAGAATATCAATGCTAATTAGATTCTTATTTAATATATTGCATGGCAAGCTTGATTTTAAATAAAATAAATTTTCTGATACCTCGCCTAAATTCTAGACAGCAAACTTTATTTTACTGTGTTGCTCCTAGATCAAATATTTTAAGAAAGTCCGCAATATCTCTGATGTGTGAACTGTTCAATTGTGTCGCTTCTGATTGTGATATTCACCGTGATAATTTGAAGAGTATATGTAACTGGGTAGCTCGGTTAGCTTAAGTATTATTAGGTACTTGTTTGATTTGTTGTAGTAAATTATATTTTGTTTGTTTGTTTTATTTTGCCATATAGGCATATTATGCATATGCATATTTAGTTTGGCTAATAGGTACTACGTCTTATGTATTGTATTGCTGTTTTGTATTATTTTACTTATACTTATGTTGTTATATTTTAATTATTACTTGTATTGCTTTTATTCCTGTAATTGGGTTTCTTTCCCTGTCGGAATAAATAAATATTATTTCCGCTCCCCATGACCGCGGGGTAAGCGGTCATTGAGGTCGCAATTCATGTGTCCTGAGTAGACGCAACGAGCCAAGTATGACGGCCTTCTGCATCTTCCCTGCGATGACTTCTGCCGATTGACGGCATGCTGGGATGGTTCTTAATTCTGAGAGCAAAGATTGTCGCATACCTCCGAGCGAGCCAATAATAAGAACCACTATTTTAACAGAATAACCCGGGAACAGCCTGCGGAGTTCAGAGAGTAAATCTCGATATTTTGTCCGTTTCTCCTCCTCTTTCAAGATGATGGTCTCTTCGGCCGGAGCCGAAAACGCCATCATGCGGCTTCGGTAGACCAGGGTGTTTAATACACCATCTTGGCAAGCTAATATAAAACCTTCGATCTCTGACTTCAGCCCAGCTGACCTCAAAAAGCTAAAGGTCAGCTTTTGGGATAAGCCTAAGTCTTCTATATTTCTATAGTAGACTCCGTGCAATGGCTTATCCCTGTGCTGCTGAAAACGAAGTATATTTCCAGCAGCCCGAAGGTGGGCTTTCAACCGAGCAGGGTCCAACTCGGTGACAGAGTTTGGATTATTCTGCTCGGTGTCGAAGTCGAGACCTAGGCTATTAGCTGCTCTGTGTGCTGCCCTATATATAAAAGCTCCTACGCCAGCTCCTTCATGGTCTTTGACCATGAGTAGTAGGGGATCCGAACTCCTGATAATTTTACAGGCTGTGTCCAGAGTTACTCTGTTGTGGAGACACTCCAATCCCAAGAGTCCACGGCCTCCCTTTTGTCGTGGGAGATATAACCGCTGAACGGACGATCTCGGATGCAAACTCCGACAGAGATGCATCATTTTGCGGGTACCTACGTCGAGTTGCTGCAGCTCCTCCTGTGTCCATTTGATTACTCCAAAGGAGTAGAGTAGAACCGGAACGGCAAGCATATTTGTCGCCGCCACCTTGTTGCTCCCCGACAGCTCTGAGGACCAGATCTGTCGAGGTAGGTGGCGGTACTTGCCGCGGAGAGCGTCTTTTGTAATATTTACCTCCTGTATGTGACTTTGTGGCACACCCAGGTAGGTATACGTCTCTCCGGCATCAAGGTGGTGTAAGATGCCTCCGTCTACCAGCTGCGCATCATCTTCGTAGTCCCCGCATCGTCCTCTCTTGAGATGAATCAGTGCACATTTATCCAACCCAAACTCCATACCAATATCCGCTGTGTACTCTTGCGCAACTCGGAGGGACTGTTGTAAATCCCTTTCCCCGGAGGCATACAGCTTAAGGTCATCCATATAAAATAAATGAGTGACCTTATGCCTCCTGTTTCCGGGTGGGCCGCAGTTGTAACCACGGGTTTTTCTAAGTGCAACAGATAACGACAGGAGTGAGATGCAGAAAAGGAGGGGACTAAGGGAATCCCCCTGGAATACACTCCTCCTAAAGATAACCGGCTCCGTTTGAACCCTGCTCTCACACGATGTAATGGTGAAGCGGGTTCTCCAGAGCGACATCAGTTGTTCTATGCATCTGACTATTGGATCTGGCACCGCAAGGCATTGGAGCAAGTGAATTATTAGCTCGTGCGATGTTGTATCAAATGCCTTGCGGTAGTCGATCCAGGCCTTAGAAAGGTTTCGCTTGTACTGCCTGGAGTCCTGCGTGACACATCTGTCAATCAGCAGGTTCTCCTTGCAGACAGCTACGCCTCTCTTAGAACCTCTCTGCTCGTATATCTGTTGGTAGACCCCGTCAACTGCCATGAGTACACGCATGTTCAAGATGCGTGTAAAAATCTTGTAACATGCGTTCAGACAGGTTATTGGTCTGTAGTTTTTTGGGTCAGACAAATCTCCGTTCTTTGGGATGAGCACTGTTCGCCCCTCGACAAACAAGGCCGGAATCTGCTGCGCTCCATTCAGCCAGTCATTAAAAATCCTGGCTAAATGGTGGTGGATTTGACTAAATTTCTTCCACCAATAAGTGGGGATCCTATCAGGACCCGGAACAGCAAAGTTCTTTGAGCCCTCAAGAGCTCTCCGAACTTCTTCCGGGGTTATCGGTTGGCGCAGTTCTTGGAGCTCTGGCTGTTGATGTCTTCCACAGAAGACCTCAAACTGTTATTATTATTTTTTTTTTTTTGTGCTGGTCGGTCCCCCCTGGCCTCCGACTAGTCCAGAGAGTCCCTCCAGCCTCGTTACTCAACGACCACTCCCCACGTCCGCGGGGTAAGTGGTCATTGAGGTCGCAACTCATGTGTCCTGAGTAGACGCAACGAGCCAAGTATGACGGCCTTCTGCATCTTCCCAGCGATGACTTCTGCCGATTGACGGCATGCCGGGATGGTTCTTAATTCTGAGAGCAATGATTGTCGCATACCTCCGAGAGAGCCAATAATAAGAACCACCATTTTAACAGAATAACCCGGGTACAGCCTGCGGAGTTCGGAGAGTAAATCTCGATATTTTGTCCGTTTCTCCTCCTCTTTCAAGACGATGTTCTTTTCAGCCGGAGCCGAAAACTCTATAACAAACATCGTCTTGAGTTGGTGATCGAGGAGGACTATGTCAGGCTTATTGGCTTGTATCCGCCTGACGGTGGGGAATGAATAGTTCCAGTATATCCGGGACCTCTCATTCCCCACAACGGACTCAATATCCCCCGGAGCATAGGGCAACACCGGTGTCTGATCTATACCGTACGAGTGCCGTAGGTGATAATACAGCACTCGTAATGCCGCGTTATGTCGATGGATATAGGCAGAGACCGCATATGCTGGACAAGCTGACAGCAAATGCATAATGGTCTCTGGGGCCTGACGACAAGCTCTGCAGCTAAGGTCAGGCACTTCTATACCCATCACGCGGCTTCGGTAGACCAGGGTGTTCAGTACACCATCTTGCCAAGCTAATATAAAACCTTCAGTCTCTGACTTCAGCCCAGCTGACCTCAAAAAGCTAAAGGTCAGCTTTCGAGATAAGCCTAAGTCTTCTATATTTCTATAGTAGACTCCTTGCAATGGCTTATCCCTGTGCTGCTGAAAACGAAGTGTATTTCCAGCAGCCCGAAGGTGGGCTTTCAACCGAGCAGGGTCCAACTCGGTGACAGAGTTTGGATTATTCCGCTCGGTGTCGAAGTCGAGACCTAGGCTATTAGCTGCTCTTTGTGCTTTTTTTTTATTATTATTATTATTATTATCATTATTACTATTATTATTATTATAATCAAGGACCAACATACTTCACCCAGTATATTAGTTATAGTCACGAAATTCATAACAATCCAATAACTTACATGTTCCCTGAACAAATTATAGAAGAACAATGCACTGTTCAATAAGGAACTAGTATAGGTACAATATAATCATCTTTCGAATCACATTAAAGAAAATGCAACACTTGAAAAAATCAAATCGCCTTATTATCTAAATATAGAGAAATTAACAGTGGGATAATTTAGGGCACTCTTGTCTTGCTTTACTTTTTCACTTTTTAATAGAATTACCTGAATGATAGTGAAGATAATACCCACTCCTATCAACCTAATACGCAATGTATTACATTATATATAGTATTATAATGTATATAGTATTAAACGTGTATTATGATGTGTATTATCATTATGATGTGTATTATCAATATGATCACTTTAAATATATGCTACATATAAGTCAGTCTAAGTATTGTATATTAGAAATTCCTAATTTAATAGAGATTATTATTATTATTATTATTATTATTGCTATTGAATCCGCTATCTTCGCCTTCCGCAGTTAAAACAATGCAATATTTGTGTGCAGACGAAAATAGCGGATATAATAATGATATTCTTATAGACCGTGAGCTAAGCGGCAAATAATATGCCTCATAGGGTACAAAAGGTTTGAAATTTTTAAGTGAAAGAACTTTACATAGGCCGTCTGCCAGCGCCGAGTGGTCAACTTTTCGAATTACAGCCTCTCAAATTTGGGAAAAACGTTCGTACATTTACCTCACTAGGTACATGCTTAAAATTGTACAGGCACATTTGCAAAAGTACTATTAAGTAGGAAATGTGCGGCAGACGTCTCCACCTGGACGCGTTCTTAGGGCAGACGCCCGAAATCGGCTTAAATGAAAGCTTTTTTAATGTAGATTTGAGATAAATTTCGAAAACGCCGACAGACGGCCAACTAACAGCAGCAGACGCATCCGAATTTTTAAACTTGAATAAAGTCATATCTATTTTCCTCATGTGGTACATGTTTTCGATGTTCGTAGTGCATCTGGAGCACTAATACTAAGTTAAAAACGTATTATAGACCATTGTCATTAGGCATATTTTTGTAACAGACGCCCCAAAATAAGACAAAATCAGACGTAACTTACCTTATAAGGCATATGCATGATTTTCTGGTCAAATTAAAGCTTTTTTAATGTAGTCATAATAAATTTCGAAAAAACCGACAGACCGTCAACTAACAATAGCAGATGGTTTAAATATATATATATATATATATATATATATATATATATATATATATATATATATATATATATATATATATATATATATATATATATATATATATATATATATATTTTGGAAGGTTTATCTTGGGATAGTAGCAATAAAACGACTGATTAGGTTACGGTCCCTTTCTTGGGCCTTTTTCAAAAAAAAAAAAAATACTCTTTCGAAAAAGGCCCAAGAAAGGGACCGAAACGTCAAGTAACCTAATCAGTCGTTTTATTGCTACTATCCCAAAATAAACCCTCCAAAAAAAATATATAAAGATAGCAAAGAAATTAGAAGATAAAAAAAAAAATATATATATATATATATATATATATATATATATATATATATATATATATATATATATATATATATATATATATATATATATATATATATATATCACATTATGTGAGAAAAAATAACATAATAATATTATGTATATTATATACATTACATATTATGAAATATATAATGTTAAAAACAAGAAACTAAACAATAATTCTGAAAATATTTTTGCGAGATGTACTGAATTTTTGATTCAAGGTCCCGAACAATGACGACCATCCGATTTGACGAAAGCTCTTCGAAATGATAATTTCAAGATATCGTTAGTAAAATTTCTCTGCGAATTATAGAACAGTGATTTGTTTACAGAAATATTAAACATAAAAATTCTATATGTAAACTGCGAAGATATTTCCTTTAAATATACTTGCGCAAATGGACATATACAACGAGAAACTAGCAATGACATGAGCTGCAGCCACGAAGAGGCAGACAGTCGTATTGTTTATCACTTGTCAAAGATTCAGGAAACAGGAATGTAAAGTAGAATTTTTATGTTTAATATTTCTGTAAACAAATCACTGTTCCATAATTCGCAGAGAAATTTTACTAACGATATCTTGAAATTATAATTTCGAAGGCTTTCGTCAAATCGGATGGTCGTCGTTGTTCAGGGACCTTCAATCAAAAAAATCTCAAAAATATTTGCTCGTTTATCACGCTCTAAATCTTTAATTGATGGAGTAAGAAACTTATAAAAAACGAGATGGATTGTGTTTCCTTTGTGTTGCCTTTGTGTTGACAAATCAAGAAAGGGCAAAGTAAAACCATTTGCACTGCTGAGAAAAGACGATAACGCTCAACAAATATTTAGTACATTTGGCGAGAGTGAAAAGCTCTCCAGTGAGCAGACAGTATGCGTGGAAAATTTGTCCATTTGATAAATTGAAAAAATTTGACGGTAGTATGTTACCTCCATGTAGTGATGTACTTCTTTCGAAGATGAAAAGAGTCAATCAAATGTGTGCTGTCTGGAACTACGCAACCGAGAAGAAACCGAAATTCTAAAAGATTTTTAAATTTTAAAAGATCCCCATGTGGAACCTGATATAGAATGTGAAGAAATAGATATTTATGTTTCATCTGAAGATAAAGCCGATGATTGATGAAATACATAATGTGATCTTATATACGTATAAATGAGAATTTTATTTCAGTATTATTTCTGATTTATTGATTAGTTTCTTGTTTTTAACATTATATATTTCATAATATGTAATATGGGTTTACAAAAAACACCGCAGTTATAAATAAACTTTAATAATAACATCAACGTACATAACATTTTGTAAATTAAAATCGCATATTCTTTGGAACAAAAATAACATTATGTGAGAAAAAATAACATAATAATTGTTTTTTCGAAATTTATTATGCCTACATTAAAAAAGCTTTAATTTGACCTGAAAATCATACATGTACCTTATAAGGTAAGTTACGTCTGATTTTGTCTTATTTTGGGGCGTCTGTTCCAAAAATATGCCTAATGACAATGGTCTGTAATACGTTTTTAACTTAGTGTTAGTGCTCCAGATGCACCACGAACATCGAAAACATGTACCACATGAGGAAAATAGATATGACTTTATTCAAGTTTAAAAATTCGGATGCGTCTGCTGGTGTTAGGTGGCCGTCTGTCGGCGTTTTCGAAATTTATCTCCAATCTACATTAAAAAAGCTTTAATTTGACCTGAAAATTATGCATATGCCTTATAAGGTAAGTTACGTCTGATTTTGTCTTATTTTGGGGCGTCTGTTCCAAAAATATGCCTAATGACAATGGTCTGTAATACGTTTTTAACTTAGTGTTAGTGCTCCAGATGCACCACGAACATCGAAAACATGTACCTGAACATGTACCATGAAACCTGAAAATCATACATGTACCTTATAAGGTAAGTTACGTCTGATTTTGTCTTATTTTGGGGCGTCTGTTCCAAAAATATGCCTAATGACAATGGTCTGTAATACGTTTTTAACTTAGTGTTAGTGCTCCAGATGCACCACGAACATCGAAAACATGTACCACATGAGGAAAATAGATATGACTTTATTCAAGTTTAAAAATTCGGATGCGTCTGCTGCTGTTAGTTGGCCGTCTGTCGGCGTTTTAGAAATTTATCTCAAATCTACATTAAAAAAGGTAAGTCGCGTCTGATTTTTGCCGTACTTTCGGGCGTCTGCCCTAAGAACGCGTCCAGGTGGAGACGTCTTCCGCACATTTCCTACTTAATAGTACTTTTGCAAATGTGCCTGTACAATTTTAAGCATGTACCTTGTGAGGTAAATGTACGGACGTTTTTCCCAAATTTGAGAGGCTGTAATTCGAAAAGTTGACCACTCGGCGCTGGCAGACGGCCGGTTATTTACTACCTATGTAAAGTTCTTTCACTCAAAAATTTCAAACCTTTTGTACCCTATGAGGCATATTATTTGCCGCTCAGCTCACGGTCTATTATACTATACCTGTCTTATAATAGGTAGGTATATATAGGTATATATTCCTATATACACTGGCGGACAAAAGTAACGCAACACAAAAAATTTTGCCCAACTTTGGAATACATTATTTTGGAACCCGTCTCCTAATTGATATCATCTTTTATTTAAATTGCAGGAAATTTTGTAGTGCATTCGCTGAATTTTTTAAATTTGTTGTTTAATCAAAAAATTACATACATACAGGCTGTACCAATGACGATAGTTTTTTTCTCAAACATTGAAACACTCAATGGGACATATCAGACACAAATACTGAAAACCATATTTGATTATTGCATAGCCTAATGCTTTCTTAACATTTCCTTTTTTATTCGCTTTGAAATCTCCATTTTTAATGAAAATAGAGAGATTTTAAAATCATCATGTTTGGAAGCCTTTTAATTAACAAAAGAATTACGTAGACCAGAAAACTAGCACCGGAAATAAAGTTGGATTTTACGTTTTTATTTTAAATTAACCCATTAACATATAAAAGAGCAACTTGAATTTAAAGAAAGAAAAAAAAGCAAAAGCAAACAAATTAATGTTATTAACAAAAAACTAATAACGAGTATTTCCGCCCCTACCTACTTCTCACTACAGCTTCACATCGTTCTACAATTGGATTAGTGCCTCTTGTACAGGGTAAGTCTCTTAAGATTGACACCAAGGGGGGTGTCAATCTTAATCAAGGGGGTTCAATCTCACTTATCCTTTGCCGATTTAACTCATTCAAAAAAGGAGTGGACGCGGTTTTTGATGAATTTTTATAATCTGAGCATGGATATTAAAAATCTCGTAAGATATACAGGGTGGAAAATAAAACATAATTTTTTTAAATGGAACACCCCATATATTTTTATACCAAAATAATGTCCTTAATTTTCTGAATAAAAAAATATCTAATTGTTATATAATCACTCCACCTGTTCGTGAGATATTACTAAAAACTTATCACATTACAGGTGTCAATTATAAAACAAAAAACATATCAAGATACCTCAGGAAACAATGCCATTTATTGAGATAATAAATAAATAATATATAGGTGACAATAACAGTAACGAGTAATAACAATAAACAACATAAGCCTAATAAAAACAAATAAAAGTCAATATTAATACAGTAACACAATTTTATTTATTTACACGTAACGTAATTAAATATTTTCCACATAACCACCACCATTCTGAATACACGTTTGGCATCGCTTTATAAAATTGCTTCTCACCCCTTGAAATATATCACCATTTTGGTTTAATTCCTCAATTTTTACACGTATGCATTCTTTTAACTCATTCATATTATTAAAAACCCCAGTTTCGTATATATCTTGTTTTATCATACCCCAGAGAAAAAAATCCATAGGTGTTAAGTCCGGACTTTTAGCGGGCCAATGTATAACACCGTGCCTTCCTATCCAAATAGGATATTTTCTGTTTAGGTATTCGGTGACGTTCCTTGCAGGTGGTGCTCCATCCTGCTGCCAAATAACAGATCTGTTGTCCACTAAATTAATATTATCTAAATAATTTTCAACTGGATGTTGAAGAATATCCACATAACGTTGTGCATTTAAGGGCCCATTTATAAATACAGGTCCTACAATAGCATCCTTGTGGATGCCACACCACACGTTTACAGTTTGGTATCCTTGTTTTTTATTTTTTAATTTTTTTTACAATATGTGGATTTTCCGCTGCCCAGTAATGTGCATTTTTTCTGTTAAAAATTCCCGCAGTAGAAAAACTGCTTTCGTCAGTCCAAAAGACATGACTTAGAAACTCATCATCTTCCTCTATTCTTTCAAGTATGTCTTTGCAGAAGGTTAAGCTGTCTTGAAGGTTGTTGTCGTCTAAATATTGAACGGGCAAAATACTATATGGATTAAAATTATGGCGATGTAATATTTTTATCACACTTCTTTGTAATATATCCAATTCTATTGCTGCGGCATAGGATGGTTTGGATGGATTTTCAGCAAAATATAATAACATGTTGAGTTCTGTATCTTCTCCTGTTTTTGTTCTTAGCCTTTCCCTTTGCTTGTCTCTCAGAGATTCGGTATTCCTAAACTTTGCATAAATGTTTTTAAAACTATTTTTGGAAGGAGGTAGCCTTTCTCGAAATAACCTAACATACTCCCTCCGAGCAAGAGACTTATTCTTGTTGCACTGAATATAAATTTCAAGTAACTCTTTTCGCTCTTCTAATGAATATACCATTTTCAAAATAACTTGCTTCTTTACGAAAACTACGTATTTTTTACGCTAATATCTAAGAGAGTGAACTACTATCTCACAAAAAACTGGATGACATCTGTCAACAAATAAACAATGCAAATATTCATTGTTTCCAGAGGTATCTTGATGTTCTTATTTTATAATTGACACCCGTAATGTGATAAGTTTTTAGTAATATCTCACGAACAGGTGAAGTGATTATATAACAATTACACATTTTTGGATTCAGAAAATTAAGGACTTTATTTTGGTCTAAAAATATACGACGTGTTCCATTTAAAAAAATCATGCTTTATTTTCCATCCTGTATGCTTTACGAGATTTTTAATATCTGTTCTCAGATTATGAAAATTCATCAAAAACCGTGTCTACTCCTTTTTTTTATGAGTTAAATCGGCAATGGATAAGTGAGATAAGGGGGGTGTCAATCTTAAGAGACTTACCCTGTACTTCTCGAATGGTCATAGGGGGTGGTCGTGTTTTTCTCAACTGCCTACCGAGTACGTCCCATAGGTATATGGTCAATAGGATTGATATCAAGACTTCGTGCTTGGCGATTTAGTGTCGCAACACCTCCTTCCTCGAGATACTTTTCGACAATATGAGCAACATGAGGTCTTTCATTGTCTTGCATTAACAAGTAATTGTCACCGATGTAAGGTGCGAATGGGACAACACGTTCTGATAAAATCTCTCTAATGTACCTTTCGCTATTTAGTGCACCTCCATGTACCAGGTAATGATTCTGTACGTGCATTTAATGAATTTACTCCCCACACCATCACGGAACCTCCATTGAAGAGAGTGGATTGACGCATGTTACATTGTGCGTAACGTTCATTTGGCCTTCTTATAACTCTTTGTCTACGATCAGAACTGTAGAGGCAAAACCTAGATTCATCAGTAAAGAGCACTCTTCCCCAGTCTTCAATATTCCACTCTAAATGCTCCCTAGCAAATTGTAACCTAGCTCTACTGTGCTCTGCATTAAGAGTCCTGTAGCTGGAATTCGTATATGAAGATTACTTTCTTTGAGTCTTCTTATTACTGTCTTAGCACTAACTTCAACATCATGGACGGCACTTAGCTGTTCCTGAAGGTTTGTGCTGGTAACAAATCGTTCTCGCAGAGCGCGAACTCTAATAAAACGATCTTGAATCGCTGTCGTAACACAAGGTCTTCCTTGTCCTCGCCGCATGTCGTAACTCTGTGTTTCTCGAAACCGCTGTACGACTCTTGATATGGTTGAAAGAGAAACTCCTAGTCTATCAGCTACTACCCGCATACTCCACCCTTCATTTATTAATGTCACTGCTTTAACACAATCATCATGGTTAAGCTTTTTTCTACCTTGTTCCATATTCAAAACATATATTCCGTATATCAACGTTTTGACAACTTATTCATTTTCATTTTTTTTACTATAAGCCTACTTTTAATTTTCTACCAAATTTTTTACCAGAGGCCAAAGCTTTGCTAAACTTGAAAAATGATTATTTTAAAATCTCTATATTTTCATTAAAAATGAAGATATCAAAGCGAATAAAAAAAGTAAATGTTAAGAAAGCATTCGGCTATGCAATAATCAGTTATGGTTTACAGTATTTATGTCTGATATATCCCATAGAGTGTTTCAATGTTTTAGAAAAAACTATCGTCATTGGTACAGCCTGTATGTATGTATTTTTTTAATTAAACAACAAATTTAAAAAGTTCAGCGAATTTACTACAAAATTTCCTACAATTTAAAAAAAAGATGATCTAAATTAGGCAACGGGTTCAAAAAATAATGTATTCCAAAGTTGGCCAAAATTTTTTGTGTTACGTTAATTTTGTCCGCCAGTGTATAAATATACCTATATATAATTAAAAAGTGTATCCTATATACTAGAAGTCCTGTAAACGTGATAGTCACTCAGACAGCGTTTCAATGGATGAGACGAAGACAGTGGCTGTGTTTTAACTGCGGACGAAGAAGACATCTAGACTAAGAGCTGTTGACATTTTTCAGTGATTATTTAGTTAAGCCCTATTTTTTGAGAGAATGTTGTGGGAGGCATGCATAAGTGTCCTCTATACGATATAATCCCTGATGGCGGTATCGGAGGGTGGCAGAACACCCCTCAATTTGTAAAAAATAGTGGATAAAATTGTTATTTAGTTGAGGCTGTGACTTTGTATAATCTTTGTCTGTGAGCCTACAAACCTTACTGTAACATTGACACGTCGATTGGATGGTATTAAAAGGGGGTCAGACCCCCTCAAACGTGTCGCGTGCACGATGAAATTTCTATTATTTAGTTAAGTGTCAATTTTTAGTATGTTATTATTTCATCTATTTTCAACGTACATTTAAATTGGCAGATCAAAATATCGGTATTAAGACCCTTGCAGATCGAATCGAACATAGCGCGTACGCGCCATGATACCGCCATCAGGGATTATATCGTATAGAGGACACTTATGCATGCTTCCCACAACATCCTCTCAAAAAATAGGCCTTAACTAAATAATCACTGAAAAATGTCAACAGCTCTCCTACTAATCGGGTATGAGTCACTATCTCGTTTAAAGAAATATATATATATATATATATATATATATATATATATATATATATATATATATATATATATATATATATATATATATATATATATATATATATATATATATATATAGCTATAGTTATAATATTGTCGATACTAACCCATTCAAAATATCTTTGACTAAACTGCTGGTTGTGATTTCATAAACTTCTTCTTGGGTGGAGTCCTCACCAAAAACGACATCAAAAGAGTACTGTTTGTCGACGCCTCTTTTTTGCCGGAGGACATCATTCTTATCAACATCTTCTATAACAATATTCTGCAAAATATATGTTATTAACATTAAGCTAATATATATTTAACTAGACACAAATACATAAAGTTATCCGGTATTCTTTCTGATCTCAACCGTTCTCCTATTCTTGATTAGCTGCACATATTTTTATGAACATTTAAATGCATAATATGTATGATATATCTACATACTGACCAATGTATACAATGCAAATAGAGAGTTATATGAACGTTAGTTAGGTTTATATTTATTATTAACTTATTATTAACTGTTTTGGCAGATTCAAAAGTATTGCATTTTTATAATTCTAAATTATCTGTAAAAATGTCTCATATATCTTAATTTCCAAACCATTACCCACTTTCTTTATTGTAGAACCTCTCTAATGCCTAAAACAACTCACGTCATATATTTGCTCAACCTTACATTTGCCTTAATGTTTTAAATATTTTGATTTAATGTTTCACTGTTAAGTAAATTATTTAGGCGTTAGTTTAGATTAGATAGTATTTTCGCATGTAGCCTGGAGAAAAAGTTAGTTGCAATAGATTCTAATACATAATGTATATGTAGATGTAGGTACC
>CAXKVY010000826.1:0-20621 GCA_964058915.1 Tetropium fuscum | reverse complement strand
GTGTTTCTCGGATGGAGGCGCTGACCGTCGCGTTCAGCATCTCAAAAAACGGCGGGACCGATTGTTTTACTCCGTACGATTTTTATTTTCATGTTCACCCCCCGTGGAGGGTTGTTTTTGTCGATTTGGGGGGTGCGAATGCCTTCTACAAAGGGGAAATGCCAACTACCATGTCCAGGGGGATTACGTCCACGAAAATGGGGGATTACGTTGTAGTTATTTTTGCCGCTAAAAAAGAGCGAATCGGGAATTCTTATTTTGGGGGTGGTTTTTGGCCAATAGGGGGTAAACGCAAGCCGAAAAAGAAATTTGCTCTATCGTGTTCAGCGACCTCGAAAACCGGGGGGGGGGGTGATCTGGTTCCGGGGGCAAAAAGTTTGCTAAAATGACTGTTTTTTCCGACTCACAGACTCCACTATTAATGATATTTTCCAGGTTACCCTCATTTCTGCTCTGAATGGTGGTTGGAACCAACCTAAGGCGATTGTCGATAGTGGCACATGCGGCTCGCGAAATAATAATATGCCGCCCCGCACAGTCACTGACTTCTGGGCTAACCATTGCGGTTATAATAAGGGGTAGAGGTATTATTATTATTAATATCTAGGTAATTTGAAAAGCCTTACATTCTACCTTATATACAATCGTGTTCAATAAAGTGTTGTACAGTATTTGTGCTGTGTTATTTGGTATGTCGTTTCATGCAATTCATAAAAGTGTTGTACAATCAATATTTAAGCTCCTAGCAACAACTGATTGAATTAATTAAAATTGATGGCAGATGAGACGTTATGGGTTTTGTACTTCGAGTATATATAAAAACAAAGACAAATGTTATAAATATTTATAATATTATAGAGCATTTACTTAAAAGAGACTAGGGAACAAGAACAAGTATGAAATAAGTAGAAAACATAAAAACATAACAAATGTAGAGTTTAAAATAATTAACATGGAACACGAACACCAACAACTATGAAATAAGTGACATAAAAAACTAACAATATTCTAGTGTTTAAAATTAGACATTACACTAGCATTATTTACACAAACGATGCTCTTGAGTGGAAACTTTTGGCCTTCCTGTGAACTTCTTATTTTCAAGGGCTATTTCCCATCTCTGCTTAATTTTCAGCACAGTGTTTTTTCTTGTGCGCATATTGGCTACTTCCCTGATGGAGAGTCCATCATCTAAAAACGAAACGATGCCGGCTCTTTCTGTTCATTGCAGGCATTTTATGCAGGAGGAGTTTGACTGACAATAAATAATTTTCTGTGACTTTAGTGACAGGCAAACAGTTGGCAATGTGACATTTTTCCAAGCCTTATTAACACCACTCAGAAGTGGATGTACAACATTTTATTGAACACCACTGTACATACAATCATATTATATACATACTTATATACTTATACACCGTATATACAATTATACACATACCGTAGTTACCTTATACATCAAGTGTATATGAGCTGGTATTTGACTAATAAACGTTTCAATTTCTTTATTTGTCAATACCTTTGACTTCTTTAGTTTATAACTGTCACCTTGACATTCAAAAGGTACTTAATTTCAAATATTTTGATATGTCAATGTCATCCTTCGTACTAAATGTTACATTCAACATGGAATAATTTGACCATAATGTAGACGCCTTTAACTTTGCAAATAAAGTAATAAATCTAAAATTCATTCATTTTCACCCAAAGTAGATTATAAACATAATATAAAATACTACTTTACGCTCACTAATCAGGTCTTAAATTACAATTTTACGCCAGCTAATGCAAAAACAATATTTCCTTACAATTAATACTGTAAGTTACTAACTATATACTACTAGTCCGGGAGGCAGCAACATTTTTGACAAGTAGCATTAGTAATCCTGAAATATAGTTTAATCATGAGCTTAGGTATGGTGTACTGAAAAAATGATTTCAATCACGTTTTTTAGAGATAATAAAGCATTTTTTAAAACTTTAAAATAGTTAAAAAGTTATGTTATTAAAAATTGGAGAAACATTATTAGATCAATTATAAATATTTGGAATGACGTGAGAACTAGTACCTAGAGTTATTTTGTTGAATATTTTGTTGCTTTATATTTTATTTAGGATGAAATATAAACCTATTTAAACCGTTTTTCGGGCTAATTTAAATGCGGCTGAATGATATACAAAATTACTCTAGTCACTATGTTTTACCGTCACGTTTTGCAGACTGTTCATTAGACCGCAAATTAATGCCATTGTTAAGAACAATGCCATTTTATTTATTGGGAAATCGTGCACTTAAAAACTGATTCAGTTACAGCTTGTGCCTGCCTACACTTTCACAGACATTTGCCTAATTAAATGATTTGAAACAATTTTCAAGAAAAAAAAATGTTAGCTGCGTGACTCACGTCTGTTGTGAATTTCAGAACCATAATTTTGTATCGACCGTATCGTATAGCATATACAAATATTATAAAACAATAGGAAAATATTAATAAATAATAACAGAACAGAAAATATAGGGCAGTCATGGTTTTTATTTTCTGAAATTACCTTAACCATTCTAATATTTAACCTAGTGAAATTACATCATCCTGTATTATTGCCCGGTCAAAATAGACATTCAAGGTTACAATAATTCCCATAAATCTGACAATTAATTGGTAGTGATGTTGGTAACACCATTATAAATTAAATGTGAAAAGCCCCCATGGATCCCACATCTTCAAAAAAATTATTCAAGGTCCTAGTTCGCAACTATGAGTTTTTTGCATTTTTCAGCTAAACGGTAAGTTTTGTTACAAAAATGGGTCAATCAGAAATTGTAGATCATGCAATTGTCTATAAAAATTCTTCTTCCACTTTTTTTTTAAGGATCACAATTTCTGAGATATAGCGATTCTAAGTTGAACAGTTGTGTTCTCCATAATATGCACACCACTTGGACCCGTATTCTATAAAAGCGTGAAAGGACATTCCCGTGCTAACTGGGCGGAATTCTGTTGAAAATGGATAAATAGTTATTTAACCAGTAATTAGTTATGTAACCAGTTGGGAAAAGTACTATTTTGTGTAACGAGCATATTGCTGGGAGTTACACAAAATAGTGTTTCCCAACGTGTTTCATACAAGACTTTTTCTGATTTAAACAATTTTATTTTTTAGATAAGAAAACTCTTAATTTTATACGTTTAAAAACAATCCAGTAGGTTGTAACCGTGTGACAGCTCGTCACTTTCATAGCTTGTCATGTCTAAATAACTTACTATGAAATGAAATTTACAAAACCAGTTGCGTAATATTTTACTTTTCGTGACTGGTTGTGAAAAGTAAGAGGGTTTTGAAAAGTGTCACTTTAGCTGTCAAAAATAGAAAAAGTCTAGTCTGTAACCACGGGAGTGCTCACCTCGTGCAAATGCGTGAACTTGCTTCTACTGGTATATCGTGAGGGAAAACGACAGTTCCCCGGGAGAAAGGCGATCCCAACCGTACTTTTATGACATTTTGCCATCGGCCTAAAATTATATTAATATGTGAATATTCTGTTGTTTTCCGTGAATCAGAATGCACATTGCGGATTTGCTCATAGCCGATGTGGTAATAATACTAAAATTCTTAGCAAATATTACAATTAGGTACTCTTTCAGTTTATTATAGCCATATTTTTTTAAATAAGGTAACCGAACCCAATATGGGTACCCTTAAGCAAATTATTTTCTTGCAGTTACAGTACTTACTATAAAATAATGAAATTACTTGTAGATAATCTCTAAGTTATGGGGATTCCAAAATTTTAGAAAGAATTGACAAAATTGTTTTATAAGGTTTTTAAAAAATTCAAAATTAAAAAACCGATAAATGCTCATATTAGTATATGGTGCCCATATTTGGAAAACGTAAGTAATTACACATCAGGATTTTTTTATGCACACAAAAATAATAATATAGCGGAGTATAAACTGCTGCATTTTCGAAGAAAAAAATAAGCAAAATATCCTACGAATATAAGAAAAACTAATAAGACATAGGTATATTAACCAAGCTACACAAACTTATCTATTCTTCGCATATCGGACATCTGAAGGTCGCAACATCGCATCGCATCACAACATCGCATCGCAACATCCTATATATATCAAACATCTAAAACAAAACCAGATTTATTAATGTCGTTCAGTGTAGAAAAAGAAACAGGTGCCATATTTGGCACATTTAACCTTTGTCACTCATCCCATCAAAACTTTTTTCACGATAGTATAGGAAAAGGACTATACGTTTACATGCAAGTACAGTTAATTTGACAGTTTTATTTACCGAAATTACTAGCCTCACCAATTACCAATAACAATTAATTATTGAATTATTCATCAATAACGAGATCTTCGTGATGCCGAGAAGGATTTAGAAGGGGGCGGCAGGTTCTTCAGAAGATTAACCCTTTAATTCATTAACGGATCAAGCCATTGTAAAGAGATTCCGGGTCCGCAAAGAACTTCTAATAGAATAAATAATAAAAAATAATAATAAAAGCCACTTTAATACCACAAAGGTACCAGAATAACAATTTATTTAGTCACCTTTTACCTAATTGATTACACGTGGTAGCTTTTACCTAAACTTGGAAACATTAAGAAGCAGTGCCAGTAAACATAATGAAAACCATTGATGACATTATTGACATTTGACATCTTCAACTAAATACTGAACAGCTGATTCTTTTGCGCCACCCTAATTGGTTGTAAATTGGGCCATTCTTGCTGAATCACTTAACGTTCCCCATCTATTCACTGCACTTACAGAATGCATTCTTGGACAGTCGGGTGATGGGAGCTCTCGCTTCGCATGGTGAATGCTCCCTGATATTGTATTAAGTAAGTAAAAAATTGTACTATTTGAAAGCGGTGTGAATTATGAGAAATTGGGGAAAACTATTCATCTGATTGATAATTATCTAATGATACTACTTATTCTTCTCCTCTTCCTCCTTCTTCTTCTCCTCTTCCTGCTGGATGCAAGTAAATTGTTCTAACAACGATGCATCATATGAAGGTGATTCAACATTGCAGCACGTATGTCCCTCACAACTGGTACATGCTAATGAACAAAACAATCCAACTTTTTTGCAGCTGCTCTTAGCACTACAACCCTTTTCTCAACTGCAAACATTTGTATGGAGGAGTTTTTCTACTGCACGTCAAGGGGAGTAAAGTCTAGATTGGTTCCAATGTATTGTCAAATAACTTTCAATCCCAGTCTTCTGGGTCCAGTTAATTACCATACCAAGATACACTAGAACTTGATAATATACCCGAAATAGATGTTGATGAGCAGAAGCAGAGGCTGGGGGGAAGGTTTTTGGACTCGCTTATTATTACGAGTACTTTTTACAAAATATATTGTTTATTGTTAAATTATAAGGTCAGCGCTCTGAACGGTCGATATCGGTGGTTCAATGTGAACTACGAATTGATAGTAGATCACTGTTTATATAACCATATTTCGATGTTTCATCTACAGTTCAAGCTGAATTATAGTTCACTGCGTTTATACAAACTTCCTTGCGTTTATACGTTCTTCCTTAACCCGAAAACTACTTTTCTGTCAAATCTTACGTTGTTTGGACATTTCGCTCTTGAAATAGCGTATTCCCGATCAAATACAATATATAGGTCTTCTTCGGCTTCACAACGAAGAGTGTAGATACTACCGTAAACAATTGTTTTAACAGAAATATAGATAACAGTAAGTATTAAGATAATATAAACTTTATATAGTAAGAAATTGCACAAAGCGTATGTTAAATATTTGATTATTTATGAAAAAAGGCTATAATAAAATAACTAGAAAATGGCGAATGCGCCCGGTTCAAATGTATTCCTAACATGAGTTTAACTTATAGATAATACAGCCTTTAGGCTGTATTATTTGGCAAATTATATGTTATTTGGGGTGCTGAACACGAATCTGAGGTGTGCTGCCTCGTAGCAGACTGACTCAGGTCGAAAAAAGCAAAAAAAAACTCGATACTTTCGGAGTTTTTCTGCTCATATGTTGCAAATGGCTCATCGTACGGAATATCACTGTACTCAAGTTGAAGAACATTAAATTATGCGTCGATTGACCTCCCTGACTTCCAAATTAGACCGGTTTATGAGGTCCTACCTCCTCTCTAGCCCCCCCACCTCTCAAATCTCCCCTGTCATAACCCTAAATTCCCCTAATAAGCCCTAATAAGAGTTAATAAGGCTAATAAGTACCCATTTACAAAATAATATTTACTCATTTATTACATTTAGATTTACAAGATAAAATACGTCATTTTTCAATATATACTGGAGGAAAAATCATTGGTAAACCATATAGTTAACTGGAAAAAAGAGTAAGTAAGTTGTAGGTCCGTCGTAGGATGTTCAAGGGACGATGGTGGATCAGGCCCTTTAGCATTCGCAGTGGCAGGCTGTAATGGCTGTTCTTTAACTGTAATGCCATTCAGTAATTATATTGGAAAATAACGCATAAATTACCAGCAACAAACGGAGGGTTGTATTTTTACTCATCGAGGTCGTTGCTCATCGAAGTGTTTATTGCAGTTTTCACAAAATATGGTAAAAAATGGCCTTTTTTTCACTGACTATAACTCGGCCCAATTTAGAGGTTAGATAGGTCATTCGACGCAAAATGCTGATCAACTTTGAATAAATTGATATTTTCCGCAAGATGCGTCGCTTGCAACATATGAGCGGAAAACCGGAAAAGATCCGAAAATTTCGAGTTTTTTTACGTTTTTCATATTCGTCTTCAGCACCCAAAAAAATGTAAAATTCCGTTGAGAAACCTTCTACCGGACTTATGTTACCGAAAAACTACCATGTGATCAGGCTAATATTTTTTTTTCAATTCAGAATGTTATATTATGTCTAATAATAGATAACAATTTTATTTTTACCCATCTCATTGATAAGTTCATCGTTCTTACAGAATAAGTATTTCACAGTTCATTACATTTTATGCAAGAGTAGCTACAAGACAATGGAGGATATACTATATCGAATTATTGGTTACTTTCAGAGGCTCGCTATATTTTTTTCCGAAACATTTCCAACAACTTTCCCGCTTTTAATATACTACTAATTATAAACTAAATTCATTCCTGGTAATAACATTGGCTATTGTTAAGTTAACTCGGAAATTTTACAAATAATTGCTAACCTCTATTCAATTTATAAACAAGGATAGCTAATGTCTATAACTGACGATTAGATAAACCTATGAAGGTTACCCTAACCACATCCGCACGAAACCCGCATTTATAGGAAGTAATATTCACTAAATACCAGAGATAAGATTACAATCGCTTTTAATGATAATCAATGAGCGACAATTTTAATAACAAGGGAATGTATAATTTTATTAGACTGACAAAAATGCGGGAGCTGGAGCCTTTCTATATAGGGCAGCAAGAAAAGTAGCCCATGAACTTTTCTAACTATAATTTTAGACTTTTCACCGAGCTGGAACCCGTTCGCCTTAAAGTCACATTAAAGCTGCAGAACACAGCTCTCATCTGCATCAGCATATGGATAAGTCACTGCACTGTGTCTTTTTTCTTTCTTTCACTGCACTCGGTCTTTATAATTAGACATTATACTTATTCATAAGGCTGGACTATCGCCTTTTTGAGGTCGGCGGCTGGGCTGAAGTCTGAAACTGAGGAATTCATCACGGCCTGCCAAGATGGTATACATAACGTTCGCTAAATGATAATAAAGGAATACGTTTTATATTCGATAATCCGAATCAATAAAGCCAATAAATCTTTGACATGACAGTGATTTTAAAACTAGTAAAATAAAGAAATAAAATAATGAAATAAGATAGTGATCAAGCAAAAACAATGTATTTTATTATTTTGTTAATAAATATTATATTAATATTTGGAAGCTATTTTCAAGTCAATTATCTGGTCACTAAGAATAAATATTTTGCCATGCTGTAGTTCTAAAGTTAAACACAACACCTATATATTATTAATTGTTACAGGAACCAAAATTACAGACAATCACACGCGAGACAATCGAAACGTTTCGAGGACAAAGGACTGAATGTAAAATTACGACTGAGAAAAAGGACTTCGATAGAAAGTGCCCGCCTGGTCTGATAGAAGCTTTGACTGATAAAGTTACCAAAGCAAGTAACAAAAAACCAATTTTAAAGGTTAGTATACTAGAGTACATTCACATTAATATTCACTTATTTATCAGTTTATTATCTTTATTAGTACCGGAAATACACAATATTCTGGCATAACATATTTTTACGTAAAAGTAATATCGAAACAAAAAATTGAATGGAAATGAACACAAATCAAAGAAGTGTCAAAAAGAAATGTCAATTGTGCGTATTTCCCCCTCTACCATGAATAACTTCTTGGCAACACCGATTCATACTTAAAATAAGCGACCTTATTTCATTTTCGTCCAATTCTTCCCAAATTTGAACCAATTTCCGCCCAACGTCTTCTATGTCTAGTTGATTACGTACCTCTTACAATTGTTTACCAAATTTGTCCCAGAACTTTTCCATTGGATTTAAGTCCGGGCTATTAGCTGGCCATGCCATGGTGTCGATACCGACATCTGCCATATAATTTTTCCCAACTCGAGGAACATGACGTCTGGCAATATCTGCATTAACATAAAGCCTTGCCCTATATAGGACCCATCTGTGGCAAAATTGAGTCTTGCCCTCCAGTGGTTTTTATTTAAAGCTGGACCTCGGATTGTTAATCCCCACTAAATTGTAAATCACTTACTTCGCGAAGCTGCATCTGCAAACTTCGCGCTGTTATAAAATGTTGTGTCACTGTTGAGACTGGCAAATATTGGTCATTAATTGGGGTTGCTACTCGATTTCTTCCTTGCCCGGCATGCGAACATGACTTCATGACTATAGTCTGTGCGATAGTTATTGATCACTGACTTAATTTGATGTATTTACTGAGTTTGATTACGGATTTAAGTGATGTAATTTCGTTTATCTCAATAAACATATGTATATATATATATATATATATATATATATATATATATATATATATATATATATATATATATATATATATATATATATATATATATATATATATATATATATATATATATATATATATATATATATATATATATATATATATATATATATATATATGTATATATATATATATATATATATATATATATATATATATATATATATATATATATATATATATATATATATATATATCTATATATATATATATATATATATATATATATATATATATATATATATATATATATATATCTATATATATATATATATATATATATATATATATATATATATATATATATATATATATATATATAGGTTTATAATACATTAATTTTAGGAGGTGATAGACAATCGAAAATGAAGGGGACTTTCCCCAGAAAATTTATTTCCAATGGGAATAAACGCCGATTTAAAATGAAGCAACACATTTTTAGAGTGCATTCCTTCGGGCTACACACAATCAAGTAGCCTTGCGTCACGCCTCGAAATGTTGACATTTCGGCATCTTTTTCACTTGTATTGTATCTTGTGTCCCATTGTTTGTGTAATATCTCCACGAAAACATGCCAAACTTATTCAATAATGCCGAGTCTGCAGACATACACTTTGTTTACGGATTCTGCGATGGAAATGCCGCAGCTGCTGTCAGGGAATATCGCAGAAGATATCCAGATCGGAGGCAACCAAATGCGCGTGTTTTTGTGATCATGCATCAACGTTTTCGTGACTTTGGCTTGAAAATCGTCATGGACCGGCAGCCTAGGGGACAAATTAATGAAGAAAATGCCATAATCAGAGCTTTTAATAACAATCCTCGGCTAAGTTCACGTAGAGCAGCCTTGCAGTTGAGAAAATCTAAATCTAAAATATTGCGTGTTCTTCATAAGGATAATCAAAGACCATACCATTTACAACCAGTGCAAAATTTACTTCCTGGTGATGAAAATCGTCGTCTTACCTTCTGCAACTGGATACTGAATTCTGTTCAAGAAAATCAACAGTTCCTACATAAGATTTTATGGACTGATGAGTCCTGTTTCACAAGAACGGGAGTATTCAATCACCATAATTCTAACATTTGGGCTCAAGAAAACCCTAGAGGTATTCGAATTAGGTCCTTTCAACACGAATTTAGTGTTAACGTATGGCTTGGGCTAATCAACGGTTATATTTGTGGTCCATTTTTCTTACCACTTCGACTGAACTCTGTGCTTTTCCTTGACTTTTTAACAAATAACTTGTACGACCTGTTTGATGATATACCCGTCGAGGTACGCCATAATAGTTGGTTCCAAATGGATGGTGCTCCAGCGCAACGACGGAAAGATGGATAGGGCGTATCACGAATAACGATCCACCTGAAGTAGGAAGAGGGCCAGTGGCTTGGCCAGCAAGGTCACCTGATATAACCCCATTAGATTTTTATGCATGGGGCTATTTAAAGGATGTTGTATACGCAACAACAATTGACACAAGGGAAGAGTTGATTGAACGAATTCAACAAGCATGCCACCAATTAAGTCAAAATCGACATCAAATATTGGCAGCAATCAATTCAATTACCAAAAGATGTCAAAAATGTATTGAGGCAGGAGGATTGCACTTTGAAAATATGTTGTAAATAATTATTGTTATTAATAGGTTATTGTATTATTATGGTTATTAAAAAACCTTTCGTTGTATTCTTTGAAAACTGTTAGTTCAGTAAAATGTTATAAATTGTGATACAAACGTAATAAAGTTAAAGTTAATCTAATCAGAATTCTACAGCAATAACTATTTTTTATTTTTTTTCTAAATTTAAAAATATAATTTATTTTCAAAACTAATTTGGGGAGTCAAAAATAAGGAGTTAAAGGGTAGCCATCTTCCATCTCCCATTATCTACGCCTCTGGACATTTTTTAATCAAATGCGTCCCAGCAAATTTCGAAAGACATGGTTTACTATAGGAAATGGTTGAAATGTATTAAAATCCGAAGTATTGCACCTTGAAAATGTGCTAGTTTCATTTCAAATCAAATTCAACCTGCCGAAAGTTTTAAAACTTAAAAACATGACTTCAGCGTCATGTTTTCAAATTTTCACAAATATCTCGAAAACGAAGCCTCTAATCGAAAATTTGCAAGTATAACGTTTTTTCCTAAATTAAATCTGGAATCCAAAAATGTGAGCAATTTAAAAAAATAACCAGTGGTGTAAAAAATAGGTGGGGAAAAAGGATGACACCTCCCATTATCTACGCTCCTGAAAAAATTTTGACGGAACGCGTTATTACCATTCGACAGAGACTTATTTGAGTAATCTTTGGTTAAAATTTGCATAAAATCGGTTGAACGGTTCAAAAGTTATGCGAATAAAACGATTATTTTTTCCCAACTTTGAAGGGCTGTATCTCCGTTATTAGTCCCCTTGGAAATAAATTTTCTGGGGAAAGTCCCCTTCATTTTCGATTGTCTATCACCTCCTAAAATTAATGTATTATAAACTGGACCACCCTGTATAATATAAATCTAATTACATATAATAGTAAGATGACCGTCAACTTATTTTCAGAGGCGAAACGTAAAAATGGACTTCCAACTAGAGTGCCTTCGAGCTCATAATGAGTACCGTAAGAAACACGGAGTCCCTCCATTAAAATTAAATAGAGAAATGTGTAGAGTAAGTCAAGACTGGGCGAATCATTTAATCAAGAAAGATATACTTCAGCACAGTAATAACGGAGAGTACGGCGAGAATTTGTTCTGTATGAAGTCGTCCAATCCGCATTTTACAATCTCGGGGAAGGAAGCGGTGGATAATTGGTACGAGGAAATTAAATGCCATACTTTTGGTGTAGAACCGAGCAGTCTGGCATCCGGACATTTCACGCAGGTAAAAGAAAGGAACACTTAATATGTTCTTGAATAGATTAATCTAATTATTATTTGCTTCTTGCAGTGCTAGGAACTAATAGTTCTAATCTTCATACTTATTTAATTATTAGATACAAAAAAATTAAGTTTTAAAAGATAATAGTGTATTGTTACTCCAATCATATTGGCATAAATAGAAAAAATAAATTATAATGATTTGGTCAAGTGACCGCTTTACCCCTAAACCACCCCCAACATGCACTCTGTCGTTTTTTACTGTTTTTCTTGAAAATGGTTGAATTTTGTAATCCACTAAAAATATTCCTTGTGAAATTTGATACAAATAAGTTTTTACACTCGATTCCGATTGGTCCAGTAGTTTTCGAGCTATGAGCAATCAAATAGAGGGGTAGCTCAACGTGCCCTGAGAATTATCTTGATTTAAAGATGATCACAGTACAAATGTCTAAATTTTGTATCGTATTTTACAGTAAGATAACTAAAGCGTCTTGACCTCATCTCCATACCATCCTTGAGGTAGAGCTTCTGGCGCATTTCTGTGGTTTCCCCATCAGGTCTAATCCACTTCCACTAACCACTTCTTGTTTATAGACTGTCGTCATCCCCAGTGTCTGCTTCCGTATTTGAACAGCTTTAACCAAGGCAATTTCTGCACATGGTTGTGCAAACGCAATCCCGCTTTTGCACAGCCGCATTTTTTCTCACACCCCTGCGTACAAGTGCAAGTTATTAATGATAAAATTGTGCCCTAGTAGTGTAGATAGGCGAGACAGTGTTGTTGAATTTCTTTCAGCCCCACAGATCTGGTTGTAAAAATTTGTCTCGCTGTGTTTGTACTTGGCGCTTGGAGGTAAGTACGACGGAAATGCTAATGTGCTGAAGGTGATGTTGGAGGTAGCTGGGACCATATATCTCTAGGTACTGTTTGTTTGACTAACGCATTTATTGAAATACATGTATTTCTGCTCATTTAGGTCACTTTCTGGTGATCTCGCTTTGTGGACTATGATGAACAGTTCTCCAGCATTATCAATTTCTTCGTAAGTTGTCGAGGTCTCTGTTGTTGTTGAAAACTTGTATCGACTGTTGCTTTCTTTTTCCAAAGAACGCAGATGTAGTGTCGCAGCCACTTATAGCACGAATAAATAAAATTTATTTTTTACATTTGCGAAGGATCTTAAATGGTTTTAGAAACCGTTAAACCTTGTAGCGCTCTTAGAAAGCATTTATGGGTACATGATTATATGAACGGTTTTGCTTAAAATCAAATTTCCTATACATGGATTATGTATGGCGGTTTAACCCTGACTCACCCTCTATATAATCTATTTTTCGGAAAATGTATCTATTAAATATTTTTCCGAAATTTGCGGCCATCTGTTGTCTAGTTAAAACCACTTTTAACTAGACAACTAGCGGCACTAATTTAATTAAAACTACAATTGAAAATAAATTCACTGTATTATAGAAATTACTGCAAACACTCTTACACCGTGTAGTGTGTACTATGTCTAAAAAAAATCACACACCCGACTGTAAAAGAGGCAGTGGCAAACGTTTTGTACGAACAGCCGTTTTCCTCAAACCCCTTTTTTTCCTGGCACTCGATCGTAGTTTGAAAAATATAAATCGCCTACCACATACGATTTACAGATCTGTTCAACACTTTTGTTGTTCAGAATGGGACTTTGCACATGTTTAATCCATTTATCAAAAAGTTCAACATCATTTTTGGGAAATTAATGTCTCTTACTAAAATTGTCTTTGCATCCAAGCGCTATATATTTTCTTAACAGTCTTCGACTAAATTCAATTATTTTTAAACAATAACTCACCTTTGGACTTAAACACATTAATTCAGCCAAATTAAACATGAAAAGGGGGTGAACGCTGCGTCAAATCAGGCAAAAATACCTGATTTGATGCATTGCTCAATATAGGTATAATCTGATTGTACTACTTTTAACAGAAGACCCACAACCAAGAAGACTAGAACAAGTCTTCTTGCCCACAACACAACACGAAATTGACATTTCACATGACATATCCGTCTACAGCGCTTCATGTGGTTAAACAAGTATCTACAGTTACCTGATATCCTTGTTATATATCCTAGAAAAGACTTACAAGCTTCTCCAGTTTCCATTATTAGAGACGTCAGTCTTTGATTGCATTAAAATACGTCACGTGCTGGTGTTCCTAGAAATTGACCAAAAACTGCAAACGTAACATGACAAGATAGTTTAAAAAGACTACATTGTATACTTACAGTGAAATCTTAAATATTATAACATCCTCTTTGCTTTCAGGTAGTATGGAGAGAGTCCAGAGACTTAGGGGTGGCGTTCGCCAAAATTGGTGGTAAAATCGTAGTAGTAGCAAATTACTCCCCTGCTGGTAACATTATAGGTAACTTTTCCGAAAATGTCCCACCACCAAATGGACTACACACTAACAATAACAACATCGAATTGGCTACCGACATATCAAAGCTGTCAATCACTGCGTCAAAAAGCATACAAAGAATAGAACAGAATGTGACCGAGGGAAACTTTGAGGAGGACTTTCTGGACGCTCACAATCGTTACAGAAGAAGACACGGCGTTGTTCCACTGAAGCTAGACAGAAAACTCTGCAAATACAGCGAGGAATGGGCCAAGCATTTAGCGGCGAAAAATATTCTTGAACACCGGCCCGGAAGTAACCATGGAGAAAATATTTATTGCCTTTATTCATCCGATCCAAATTTTACAGTAAATGGAAATACACCGGTAGACACTTGGTATGAGGAAGTTAAGCACCATCCGTTCGGCAAGGAACCAAGCAATTTGAAGTCTGGTCACTTTTCACAAGTTATCTGGAAGTCCAGTGAATTCCTCGGCGTGGGTGTTGCTAAGAATTCACAAGGTAGCATATATGTGGTTGCCAATTATTCACCGGCTGGTAATTTCGTTGGGCATTATATCGACAACGTGCCTCCTGTAAAGCCAGCTTTTTATGGACAGATGGCTAGGAAAAAAGAGATAGAAGAAAAAGAAAGTAGCGTTCCGGATTGTTGTGGAGAATTTAGTCAATTTGCTCTCGATACTATAAGAGTTCATAATGAATATAGGAGGAAGCATGGGGTACCAGAGTTGCGGCTAAGCCGAAAGGTGAGTAACCTCATTTCTCTCTTTTATTGCGGAATAATGACCTTATAGTAAAGTGTAGCCGAGGGAAATTGAAACCGTATAAAAACAACAGCCGGCAAAAATAGGCTCTTTATTGTACATGGGCGGAAGTAGAAATGTTTGTTGTTGAGAAAGTATTTTAGGACTCCTTTTATGAAAACTATTCATTTCTTGTTTATCAGATAATCAGATACATATGATTGGTTCATTTAGTCAATAACATATTCTGCCGTACAAACCAAAAACCAAGTAAGTCGTTATACTTCAAAAGAGAGTTTTTGTTACCAGTTGATTCAGCGTAAAGCGACCTAGCACCCCGCAGTGTTTTTAAACTTGTAATATGTTAAAAGATGCAAAAGATATGATGAGTTACTTTTCAGTACATCTACTCTATCTCTACTTGCCATCAGAATTACGCGTTTAGTGCCAAATCTGCAAATTCTAATGTTGAAGCTGAAAAAGTCGTTATCACCAATAAAAAACTTAAACAACTTAAAAAACTTAAAGCCAAAGAACAGCAAAAAATTGCTACTTTCATGTAAGATGACATACAGACAAAAATGTTCCGAAAGAATTAATGACGAACAGCGAAATACCGTGTTCACATATTATAGGGAACTTTGTTTTGGAGAAAAACGATTATTCCTTGGAATAATCGTTTTAATTTTTAGAAAAACGCGGTGTAAAATGTTATAGGAGCGATGCGCTTTCTCATAAAAATATGTCTATAAATAGATTCTGCCTTTATCCTGCCAGACAACACAAACGGAATAACAGCAAATGGACAACCACGAACCAAGTGAAATAGAAGTTTTCACTAAAAAAATTAACGCCAGTAAGAAGATACAAGTTGGAAAAACTATGTTTTTGCATACGATTGGACAGACATGTGACGCCATTATTACCGAATATTTAAATAATGTCGATGAGTTTTTGCCAGAAATAAAAGATAAAAGTGGAAATGCGAGACCAAAAATAGTGAGAGGTAGCCTTGGAGAATTATACGTAAATTAAAACTCATATTGATTCTTTTCATCCAACTCAGTTGCATTATAATTTGGTGCATGCGCCTAATATAAAATATTTGCCATGTGACATCCATTTATAAATTATGCGAGGATTTTAAGTGTAAAGTTAAACCAATATCTTATGAGACATATAGAAAAGTGTTTGATTCCAAGCATACACAAGATGAATGTCCAAGTTGTTTGCTGTACAATAACTATAATAATATGCATGAAGCTAACGACTCAAATACAAAATCGGAGGTACCCGATCATCCAGAAGATTGTGAAGTATGTGGGCAATAGCAGATCCACAAATAAAAATACACAGCTGCGAGAAAGGCCTACGAAGATGACGTCTCGTCACCCAAACATTGGAAAGCACTACTGCAGTGGATATGCAAAAGATATTGATTATACCAAAAATATCCACAAAAAACTCAAGCAAAACATATCAAGCGACAAATGTTTTGTCGCTTGATATGTTTTAATGAAATGTTTGCTAATTTAAAGAAAAATTGCACCAATTTTTGCGTGATGTGACCTGAGGCAAATAGGGGACGAAAGGGGCCTGATGTTGTTTCAACATTTGATAATGTTTTAAAGAGCCTAGATCATCAATAAAAAAATATCATTTTTTGGGCAGATAATTATGCCGCACAGAATGAAAACTGGACACTGTTTACGCTGTGTAATTTTTGTTAATGAGAATTGGGGCCCTGACACAATAATTTTGAGTCAGGGCTTTCATTCATGAAAGTCGACGATGTTCACGGAGCTGTTTAAACCCAAGAAGTGTTATAGATTTTGAATATATTCTTAATCTTATTAAACAATCATGCCGCAACAATAAGATTATTGAACTTTATTCTGAAGATTTTGTATGTTTTAAAAACGGAAGCCAACCAAGAAAACAAGGTACAACAATCCCATTATTTCATGATGTTAAAATATGTCAATTTAGAAAAGGAATCAGATCACAAGTTAAATTTTTAAAACCAAAATTTAAGCATGTTTTGTCTGACATGAAGCAAGGATAAAATAATTAAAGCGCTGGTCGATCAAATTCCGCAAAAAAAAATTATTCTCGCGTCATCTTCCCATGTCTGAGGCCTCGGAAGATCTTGGCAAACATATGGGTGAGGTTATAGTAGATTAGTGAGGTTTATTAGTACTATTGTTATCATAAAATAAATATTAATACCTAGAAAAATATAGAATATTACCTTATTTTAAGTTCATAATATGTTTAATGGTGTACTTTATTTTTTGTTTATAGGTATAAACTGTAAATGATAGATTAAAGTGCTATTTGCATTTATGTTCCTGATTATTATTAACGGAATTTATTATATTTGATGTTAACAAACATGATTGTACACCATGTCAATTTGGGTGATGTTAGTGAACTTACTTGTTTTTTCATTTGAAATAAATACATACTTGGTTTTGTGTTGTGTAAATTGTGTTTTTTAAATTAAGGTGGCATATAAGTAAGTCTTAAATAGCGCTTTTTTCAAAAATCGCGTTAAATACGATTTTTATATTAATCCCATCTCATGTGTTATGATCATTGTAGGAATCTGTACACAAACATATGTCACAAGTCAATTACTAATTAACTTAAACAATTTTTACTGAAATATTGGACAAAAAGTTCAATTCCCAAAAGTCCACGTTCTTGACTTACTTGGTTCTTTATTTGTACGGCAGTATTTTTGAGACATTTTTTGTAGGTACTAGTTTTAGATATAAAGCGTAAATTTTAATATTTAAATTTATTCATTTTAGTTTTAAAGTTAACCCATATTATACTGTAATATGTTATTGCTCGGCAAGGACCAGCGAGAAGGTATGAACACATCCTTGCTAGGAGGGATGGGACTGGTTAGATTAACAAGGGGCACCGATGTTAAAAAGTAGAAAAGCAAAAATAAAATAAAAATGTAGGTTTCTTGAATATGACAACAAAAATAAATATTTGTATACGTAAAAAGTATAATATATAAAAATGTAATTAAAATATTTTTCTGGAACAAAGTAAATAACTTAAATTAAAATTTCTAAATATACTAAATAAATCATATCTTGAGTTTCTGAAGAGGAATCATTATCCAGTTGAATTATAATCGGGGCTAATGTTGGATACTCATTTTCTATTTCAATTACGTGCAATTTTTCAATAAATCAGTATTCTCGATGTCATTTGCTACTTATCTTGTATGATCAATTACTATCGCGCTTAACGTTGGTGATTTATTATATTTGCACAAACTTTTTTTAATGATGCCCAAACCACCTCTATAGGGTTACATATGCAATAGTATGGAGGTAACCGCAAAGCTGTATGACCGTGTATATTGGCTAAGTTATCAATAGCATATTCGTTTTTGAAATTCTGCTCTTTTATTTATTATTTTCAGTAATTCGCGCTTTATTGGAACTTTTACAGGAATTTCCATGTTTTCTCATTAATTTTAAAATGTCTTCCTTTGTGGTACTTACTGGTATTTGGTATTTCATATAATATGCGAGTGACAAGACGCATTATCTAATACAATTACCGAATTACGCAGAATATTAGGTAGAAGCCGACAATAGCAACGCGTTGGGTACAAATCCGTTTGCACTTCCCGCATGAAGTATGATAACGCGTTTTCCTCTAGAACACGGAGTATTTAAAACACAATTGTGTTAACTGTCTACCCAACCATACTGAACAACATCATGTGTGTCAAACCACGTCTCATCTAGATACACTATGTGCCTGTTTAGTTGCCGATATTCTTTGATTTTTGCCACACTGCGAAACAAAACAATTGTGGTAACTGAAAATTCATTTGTAATAAATGAAAATGTCATTAACATAGGGGACAACACCTTAGTTGCAGCAAAATGATAAATTTTGGTGGTGACATTCACATCAGTAATATTTACTGACTCTTCCAATTAAATCAACTATCACCGGAGTTGCTGCAAATAAATTTCACCAGTTGTTACAATTGAGTTCAGCAATCTTTCAAATGCATACTTCAGTTGTATCAACTGATTTATCTTAATTACTTTAACTGAATAATTAATTGGTCACTGCTGAATAAAACAAACAAGATTTATAAATATTATATTTTTGTTACCATTCAAAAGTACTTATATTGCAGGAATACCAAACTAAATATATTAAAATTATATATATATATATATAAAGGGTCCGCCAATAGGGACGCTCGATCTTTGACAGCTCATGGCGGCCATGTTGTTTGTGGTAGAGTTGGCAAACGTAGTTGTTATTATTCAGTGTATCTTCACAAATCACCATGAACCAATTCAGCCGCGAGCAACATGTGCAAATCGTTAAAACTTATTACGAAAATCATTCATCGGTTCGAGCAACGTTCCGCGCGCTCCGCCAATTTTACGGTGCAATTGATCGTCCTGCTGAGTCGACTATCCGTCGTTTGATTAACAAATTCGAGGCAACCGGTTCGGTGAACAATCAGCCAACACCGACGCGTCGTCGAAACGTCCGATCTGCCCAGAATGTCGCCGCTGTGCGCGATAGTGTGCGTGAAAATCCGCGACAGTCAATTTCACGTCGCGCACAGGAACTCCGCCTTTCGGAAACATCACTTCGCCGAATCTTGCATCTGGATTTGGGCATGCATCCGTACAAGATCCAGCTGACACAAGAGCTCAAAATAAACGACCATAGACAGCGCCGTATCTTCGCTGATTGGGCTTTAGAGCAGTTGGAAGTCGACCCCGATTTTGGTCGCAAAATCATCTTCAGCGATGAGGCACATTTTTGGTTAAATGGGAATGTCAACAAGCAGAATTGCCGTTATTGGGCCGAGAACAATCCACAGGAGGTCCACCAGGTCGCAATGCACCCAGCAAAGGTAACTGTTTGGTGTGGATTTTGGGCCGGAGGCATCATCGGGCCGTATTTCTTCGAGAACGACGATGGTGTGTCCATCACGGTAAACGGCGAACGATACAGATCCATGATAACGAACTTTTTCTGGCATGAAATCGACAATATGGATGTCGAGGATATGTGGTTTCAGCAGGACGGCGCTACGAGCCACACAGCGCGCGCCACAATGGATCTTCTGCACGAGCGCTTCGGAGGAATGGTTATCTCGCGCGGAGGCGACATCAACTGGCCACCGAGATCGTGCGATTTAACCCCACTAGACTATTTCTTGTGGGGTTTTCTTAAATCACAGGTCTACGCAAACCAACCACAAAACACTGATGCCCTCAAAGTCAACATACGCCACGCCATCGATGAAATACAGCCCGATTTGTGCGCCAGAGTCATTGAAAATTGGACTTCTCGTATGCGCGCCACCCAGCGAAGCCGAGGTGGACATTTGACCGATATTATTTTCCATACATAATGCCTTCAAATACTCTTTCAAATAAAAAATAAATTTCATTTATACCTCTCACACAACTTGCTTTATTTCATTTTAA
>CAXKVY010000825.1:0-32772 GCA_964058915.1 Tetropium fuscum | reverse complement strand
TCATGACCGAGAATCAATTCCTGTGGTGAGCAGAGACCATTATTACCTATTCCTGAACGTTAGACTGGAAGATACCTCCTCCTGCAGCCGGAAACATTCCACCCATTGCGGTATACATCACCCTTAGAGGCTACGTCTCAGCTCAGCTGGATCACCAAGCCGAAGCTTCATCCTAGGATCCTAGGGAACCCAGCACATTCACCAGGGGATCTCCAGAAAAGAGAAAAGGTATTTTTGAATAATTAATTGCCCCTAGGAATTACCAGGTCTTAAGGAATATTTCCACTTTACTTTTACCAAGGTTTACAATTCACTTTTGTTGTAAATGATAAATTTCTCGACTTGACCTTGTGTCAAGAGTGAACATTTTTTTATTGTTTTAACCTAAAGCCCTTCAGGCTACCTAATCAAGTAGATTCTTTTTAACGCCCCTCAGGCAATCCAATTGTAAATTTTAATTTTAATTTAAGAATCACTGTGAACCATCAACTGGTAATATAAATATTTTTGTAATATATTGTTTTTAAAAAATCTTATTCTTTTATTTCTCTGGGAAAAGTCTGAGTCACAAGAGGTCACAGCTGATAATTATTGGCTGATCATTTCTGCGGTCTTCTGTACTATTAAAGTACTCTTGACCTGGCGTCCAAGTATTTTTATACAAAATTTTAAGTAGAAGTAGATCAAGCCGGTCATTGTCAAGCTGTGATTTTTCTGATGATATATCTAAAGGTATCTAAGTGCAAGCCTCTAGCAAATTCACTTGTCCACGACCTCCGTATTTAAGTGAGCAGCCGATAGGCAACAAAGAAAAAATTCATTACGTCACATCTCCTGGATGAGAGGCCCTTTAATTAAGGTAATGTAATTAAAGAGGAGAGGTGTTACAATATATATATATATATATATATATATATATATATATATATATATATATATATATATATATATATATATATATATATATATATATATATATATATATATATATATATATATATATATATATATATACATAAGGAAGATACACTTACCAGTTGTATATCTGGAAATATATACGGAACCGAACCACATATAAGTTGTAAAAATTCATTGAGGATCTTCAGAGTGATGTACGATTTGTTTTATTGATCATTTATACTTGAATTTAAAATATTAATACGCTCATCACTTTCAGTGACATTTTGTGTCATTAGCTTCGACGGAACCGAAATTCACAGATAACACAAACCTATTCTACTATTTATAATTGTTCTACTTGAACATTATATATAAAAACATTGGGCATACAGTTATACAGAAGATGTTAAACTTTAAAATGCATAAAATCTTGTAGAATCCATTAAAACAACTACTTTTCCTAGATATATGCTAGAAAATATTGAATTACATATACAATAGAATTCTGAAGCATTTAAAGAGGGAGTGATATAGAAATTGCTTGCTTAGTCAAAACTAAAATAATTTGTTGGATCTTATGTATTGTTATTTCGAAAATTCGAAAAAAAATCCAATTTTCATCCTGGAATAAATTTATTAGCTTTTAAGCTTTGCTATTCATATTTGTTTTGTGAAAATATTGTAGTAATTGTTTGTTTTTGACCTGCTACGAGGGTAAAATATTTTATATAATGTGGTTAAAATCTCTCTATTGATCTGTCTGCAATACCAATTATTACAGTTTTTTATGGCTATAAGGGTTTCTTGAGTTCCAATTGGCATATCTACTAGACCATGTTGTTTTTGTACTCCGTTTTGTTACTCTTCGAGTTTTATTATTTATAAAAGTTAAATCTGCGAAATTTATATAATTTATTTATTCGTTTTCAATTGTAAATTGTATTTTTGGATCATAACTATTGAATTTGTTTAGAATAAAATTTTTATGTTCAATTGGAAATGCAGTTATGCAATCATCAATATCGCGTTTAAAAAATGGTATGGAAAAATATATAATATATAGCGAAATTGTTTCACATAAGGTCAAGGTGTCTCCCATTTATTTACTGTTAAAAGTTCGCGATGTAAACATGCAATTGATTTTGCGTCATTTTTAGACCACAATGGAAAATTCTATAGAGCAGAATTTTCATGAGAACCCAGATCAATATTAATAAGGGTCACTAAACTACGGTATAAATAAATATGATTGATTTTCATACAATTTCATATACTTTACATTGTATTATTTGTAAGACGGGTACCGGCGGTGAATGAGGTGACGTAATAAGGTGACCTTTCAGGGATCGATATGCACACCGCCTTGCTGCCGCCGCCGCCGTTACGTCGGTGGGCCATGGTTTCGTCTTCACTTTCGGACTGGCATTGTTCTGCAAATCTATTACGTCATTTTTTATAAATTGCTGGGTTACTTGAAAATATGTTCGGTTACTTAAATATAAGTGCTCAATGTTTTCCATACATAGAACTTTCTTTCTGGTACTGCCGCTTTAATATAGATAGACCTTTCATATTTGCTCGTACCACATTTCCCCATGATGTTCTCGAATGCCGTCGCTGCTGATTTAATAAATTGCCGTTAGAATTTTATCAAACTTTAAAACGAAATACCTATGCATATTTACACATACAAATTTTCTAACTTTAAATAACTTGCTTATAGAACACAGTTCTGCAATGAAAGGTAAGTCAGAGGTGTAAGAAACAGTAGATACCAACCTGATAAAGTAAGTATAAATAGATCGCTAATATATTTCTATAGGTACCTAACAATGATCCATAGGTTCTGATAGATAATGATTTTGTCTTCAAACAATCGGAAAAAATATTTGCAATTTCTTGTTAACGATTATGTATCATATCTAGGCCTCAGACCTTAAGTTTGTGTATATCGTAGATTTCTATATGATTAAAGAAAGAAATAGTCGCAGGAAAATGTTATAAAACTTAATTACTTGGTAAAGTTGATAAACCAATATATAGTATATTTTTTACTACACAACCTAAGATTAAAATGGGCTATACATATAAGATGTGTGTGTTTATTTATAAGTTTTCAAAGATTTTATCTATTTTGGAGCTTCATATTATTGGTAAGTAAACTTTTGTATACGTATTATTTATTTATATATTGTTTTTCCTATGATTCATGTACTTTTAATTAGCTAGCTTTTTATTTCTGATCAGATATATGTTGTATATGTATAACACTATAGTGTTAGTAGTTTCCACAAACACCAAAACACTTTCACTTCGCTCGACGCGCGTTTCGCCAATCAAGTTGGCATCATCCGTAGACGATTAAAACTAATCTTAAACTACAAAATCTACCATATTTATACTATTTTTCCGGTGACGTCACTAATGATATCACCGTGAAATTTATGCATGACTAATCACGCTTCAATGATCAGTTGTTAAGCAACGCGTAAAGCGGGCTATACGGTATAGGTCCCTTGTCGCTATTCATACTACTTTTACATTTTACAATTTCTATGCTCTCAAATGGATCCAACTGTCTATTATTGGTCACATTTCTAACTAATCTTAAATTACTAATATCTATTCTATGATTGTTCTCAAGAGCATGTTGTGCAACACTAGACTTATGTGTTCTTCCATACTTTAGATACATATTTTGGAGTCTCTATATCTTTTTGAAAGGTCGTAGAATTACGACGTGTGTTTTAACTATATCTCTAGGATAACCACTCACAGCTATATCTTTAATTAATACTTTTTCTTTTTCAAACCTCTCATTACTGAGAGGTAAACTTAGAAAGCGCTGGACAATCTCATCAGAAGGGGCTACAGCAGGTTTTTATCAATCAACGCGAAATTTATCAAAAAAATGTCTTCACAAAATAAAAAATTTAAAAAATTGACCAAATGTACCAAAAACTGACAATGTACCAAAAACTGTTCCTCCGAAGGTCGTTAACATTGTGGAAAATCACTCGTCACACTCTTTTGATAAAGAAGAACTTGACCTTCTAAACAAGGGTTTAAACTTTGCTGTAGCCCCTTCTGATGAGATTTTGGATGATGTCGTGGCAGGGATTGAAAGTTCAATTCAATATCTGCCTGATTCATCCAAGGGTCTCGTCAGAGTGGCATGCAGGAACCAAATTTCTAAAAATACAATGAATAACGTAGACAATGAAAGTCATACTCAAAGAATTCTAGAAAGACTATCAAAAGATTTCGCGAAAAAGACTGTTTTTATTTAAAAGCAGATAAAGGTAATAAGGTTGTTATTTTAGATAAAGAGGACTATTATGAACGGGTAAACAACCTAATTAGTAATGGTCCTTATAAAGAACTTACTAGAAACCCTTTACCAAGAATGACCACTGAAATAAAAAATGTCCTCAAATCATGTAACAACCTTAATACTTCACCTGTTGAGAATAGGTTACGTGTATCTAACCCTACTGTACCTAGATTGTATTGTCTACCAAAAATTCATAAGCCGGGGAAGTCGGTGGGTCCAATAGTATCGTCTATTGGATCTCCGACTTACCACTTATCAAAATGGTTGACTAAGGAATTTGAAAGTTTGCCCATTGCACAGCCTAGTTTTTCAGTTAAAAATTCGAATGATTTCATTGATAAGGTCAAGAATATTCAATTGCAAGAGGGTGAAATTTTGATTTCCTTTGATGTTTGTTCATTATTTCCTAGTGTACCAATTCCACAGACCTTGGACTATCTTGAGGATTTACTCGAATTAAACAACTATAGAAAAGAAGTAATAGAAGAATATATAAACCTTACAACAATTTGTATGAAACAAAATTGCTTCCGTTTCAATGACAAGTTCTATGAACAACATGAAGGAACCGCAATGGGTAACTGTTTATCGCTTTTCGTTGCTAATGTCTTCATGAGTCGATTTGAAACTAAAGCAAAAGAAGAATTCGAGTATGTTCCTAGGATTTGGCTTAGGTATATGGATGACATTTTTGCCGTGTTTGACACTAAGATTGCGGATGTAGAAAACTTCATTTCCAAATTAAATAGTCATTTCACTTCTGTAAAGTTTACATATGAACTAGGAAATAATGGAAAACTTCCATTTTTAGATGTATTAGTAATTAAAAATAGTGACAATAGGTTAGAATTTGATATATATAGAAAAAATACCAGTACGATCAGATATATCCCTAATGATTCTCACCACTGCTATCAACATAAAATGGCAAGTTTTAATTTTCTTGTCCATCGTTTACTAAGATGAGATTATCCCTCGTTTACTTAATTTTCTTGTCCATCGACGAGAGGTTTGAAAAAGAAAAAGTATTAATTAAAGATATAGCTGTGAGTAATGGTTATCCTAGAGATATAGTTGAAAAACTAATTAGAAAGCGTAAATTTAAGGACACACTTCGTAATTCTACGACCTTTCAAAAGGATATAGAGACTCCAAAATATGTATCCATCCCGTACGAACCCCGGTTTACTCGTGGTTTGTTGGACAAACGTGACGATCAATTAACACCAGATTTAAAGAGCATATGGCTCATCTAAAATATGGAAGAACAGATAAGTCTAGTGTTGCACAACATGCGTTTGACAACAATCATAGAACAGATATTAGTAATTTAAGATTAGTTCGAAATGTGACCAATAATAGACAGTTGGATGCATTTGAGAGCATAGAAATTGTAAAATGTAAAAGTAGTATGAATAGCGACAAGGGACCTATACCGTATAGCCCGCTTTACGCGTTGCTTAGCAACCGATCATTGAAGCGTGATTAGTCACGCGTAAATTTCACGGTGATATAAGTGACGTCACCATGAAAATAGTATAAATATGGTAGATTTTGTAGTTTAAGATTAGTTTTAATCGTCTCCGGATGATGTGAACTTGGTTGGCGAAACGCGCGTCGAGCGAAGTGAAAGTGTTTTGGTGTTTGTGGAAACTACTCCGAGTGTTATAGTTACATCAAAGGTTCCAGCCCTATCCAGTTGAATATGTATATTGCGATGTTATTGTAGGTCTTACTCCTCGCTTGAGGTGAAAACTAAGGACTGCTTGCACATTATCCCACTGAATTCTTCATATGTGCTAATACTTGTGAGTAGATATATCCTTTTTACCTTATTTAATCTACCTTTTTATGCTGAAAAACTGGAGAATTCCAATTTACATGCTGGGTCCTTGAAAACCAATTCGTTGCTGATCAATAAAGCGTTGTTTTTATCAGTTGTTTTAGTTCCTGGAAACCAGGATACGCATACTTGTTTCCTTTTAGTCTGTTCACTAGATTATATTCACTTAAGAAGTTTAAGAAAAATTTATGCACTTGATTGTTTGACTTGATGCACTTGATGATTGTTTTTTAAAATATCTATATCACATATTAATTATTATAAATACTTATTAGTATTGTTATATTACAATGCTTTTTGAATTTATATATTTCTCTTTTTATTTAAGTGCAAAAAGATTGTATTTTTGCACTGTGAAGGTGGCCTTACATGTGACATAAGCTGTCATTTGAAATTACCATTTGAAATTACCATTTGGATTTAAATAAAGATTCTAATCTTATGTCCACTCGCTTTGTAATCCATTTTATGTCATACTTTACTTCATTTAATTTATAATTGCTATATCAAGTTTGAATATGTTGTATGTAGTCGTAGATGCTCAATGTTCGATTGAATATTGGGTTACATGATATTTTGATTGAATTCTTTCCGATTAATATCAAAATTATTTATTTAGTGATTAATTTTATATATATATATATACTTAAGTTTTCAACTATTACTGAATATCTTTACATATTATATATATATGCTAATGAGAAAAATCGCAAGGGACGAAAAGTTCTTTTTATTTTTTGTTTTAATTTTCGATTTTGGAGTCCACAAATTTTTTTTTTATATTTTCAGAAAGTTATGCAGAAATGTATGCGGAATTCTAAGAACTTTGCGTCTCTTGCGATTTTTATCAGAAACAAAAGCTTCATGTTTTTTTACACAACATCTGACTGCTGATAACGAGGGTGATCCATTTTAAAAACAAAGTTGACCTTGAATGATCAAAAATATCAATGCTTCTAAGACCAAAAAACTCATAGAAAAAAATACATGTTCGCACATTTTTGGTACGGTGAATATCTGAGGAAATCTATTGACGAAAAAAATTAATAGTTTTAGTTCATGCTAAAATAATTTAGTGACTTTAGTCATACTAGTAATCATCAGAAAATAACAGTTTAACTGGTAAATACTTATAAATATTTGCATGTATAAAACTCGATTCCTTGGACCATTTCTCATACAACCAATGATTTATTGGTGAGGAAATAGGAAACCCCAGTGAAAACATGATATAAAATGTATATATCATAACTACTCGTATTCCATTGTCACGAGCGAGAACATACAATCAAAAGTTTTATATACGACCTGTTAAAGGAAATGTATTTGGAAATTCCGAAAATTAAATGCATCTATTACGGTTCAGCAAAATGGCAAACATCTGAAAAACGTTTGAAGGAACACTAGGTAACTATTATACCTTCCGTGCTGGTCGTTATTAAGTGTTAATTGTGGATAGCAATAATAATACATCATTAGTGTCAATTCACACGTTAAATAAATGCGGTTCCACAGAACTTGATTTAAAAAAATCACGACCACACTTTTTATATTTTTGGGGTTCTTTGTTTATTTGTTTGTTCATTTAATTATATTTTTAGCCGAAAGCCTCCAGAAATCCGACTGAGGTCAATTTACAGGGTGTTCTGGTAATACATGTAGTTTCTGAGTAGTAATTTCACTCAATTCAAACGAACCAGAAAAAGTTAATTAAATCACATCTGACGCCGCTAATAAGAGAAGAGGATGAGAATGGCAGAGAAGAACCTCATAGAAAAATTAAGCAATATGAACTCATAGATACTGAGGATTGGGTATTATTTACAGCGCATATAGTTCAAAGCAAATGCTTGTGGTCAGGTATTGGGAAAACATAAATGTTTCTATTCTATTGTATCTAATTTTTAGATAAACATTTTAATAAGAATGTGATAAAATCAACACATTTCATCATACTACTGGATAGGGCTGGAACCTTTGATGTAACTATAACACTCGGAGTAGTTTCCACAAACACCAAAACACTTTCGCTTCGCTCGACGCGCCTTTCGCCAACCAATATTTCTAATAAGGTTGCTTTATATGCAAAACAAAAATGGCTGGATTTAGAAATCAATTTTATGTACAGTAAACGGAGTATGCTTGAAATACAAGCATATGATCTTTACAAGAAGCTTACTTTTAAGTTAAGTAATTTAGATTATGAACAATGGTGCGAATTTCAGAGGAACATGTTTTTATCAATCAACGCGAAATTTATCAAAAAAATGTCTTCACAAAATAAAAAATTTAAAAAATTGACTACTAATGTACCAAAAAATGTTCGTCGGAAGGTCGCTAACATTGTGGAAAATCTTCAGTCACACTCATTTGATAAAGAAGAACTTGACCTTCTAAACAAGGGTTTAAACTTTGCTGTAGCCCCTTCTGATGAGATTTTGGATGATGTCGTGGCAGGGATTGAAAGTTCAATTCAATATCTGCCTGATTTATCCAAGCGTCTCGTCAGAGTGGCTTGCAGGAAAATTTCTAAAAATATAATGATTAACGTAGACAATAGAAAGTCATGCTCAAAGAATCCTAGAAAGACTATCAAAAGATTGCGCGAAAAAGACTGTTTTTATTTAAAAGCAGATAAAGGTAATAAGATGGTTATTTTAGATAAAGAGGACTATTATGAACGGGTAAACGACCTAATTAGTAATGGTCCTTATAAAGAACTTACTAGAAACCCTTTACCAAGAATGACCATTGAAATAAAAAATGTCCTCAAATCATGTAACAACCTTATTACTCCACCTGTTAAGAATAGGTTACGTGTATCTAACCCTACTGTACCTAGTTTGTATTGTATTTTTATTGTAATTTGAAAGTTTGCCCATTACATAGCCTAGTTTTTCATTTAAAAATTCCAATGATTTCATTGATAAGGTCAAGAATATTCAATTGCAAGAGGGTGAAATTTTTATTTCCTTTTATGTTTGTTCATTATTTACTAGTGTACCAATTCCACAGACCTTGGACTATCTTGAGGATTTACTCGAATTAAACAACTATAGAAAATAAGTAATAGAAGAATATATTTACAAACCTTACAAAACTTTGTATGAAACAAAATTGCTTCCGTTTCAATGACAAGTTCTATGAACAACATGAAGGAACCGCAATGGGTAACTGTTTATCGCCTCATTGTTAGTATTATCATACTGTTCATTGCTAATGTCGTCATGAGTCGATTTGAAACTGAAGCAAAAGAAGAATTCGAGTATTTTCCTAGGATTTGGCTTAGGTATGTGGATGACATTTTTGCCGTGTTTGACACTAAGATTGCGGATGTAGAAAACTTAATTTCCAAATTAAATAGTCGTTTCAGTTCTGTAAAGTTTACGTATGAACTAGGAAATAATGGAAATCTTCCATTTTTAGATGTATTAGTAATTAAAAATAGTGAGAATAGGTTAGAATTTGATATATATAGAAAAGATACCAGTACGATCAGATATATCCCTAATGACTCTCACCACTGCTATTAACATAAAATGGCAAGTTTTAATTTTCTTGTCCATCATTTACTAAGTTTCCCTCTCAGTAATGAGAGGTTTGAAAAAGAAAAAGTATTAATTAAAGATATAGCTGTGAGTAATGGTTATCCTAGAGATATAGTTGATATAGTTAAAAACTAATTAGAAAGCGTAAATTTAAGGACACACTTCGTAATTCTACGACTTTTCAAAAGGATATAGAGACTCCAAAATATGTATCCATCCCGTACGAACCCCGGTTTACTCGTGGTTTGCGTAAGGTCTTCAAAAACGTGGATATAACAGCGATTCATTCGTTGAGTAATAAATTACAACAACTTTTAGACAATCCAAAGGATAAAATTGTTACAAATGATAGGTCTGGGTTTTACGAAATTAGTTGTAATGATTGTGATCGAAAATATGTTGGACAAACGAGACGATCAATTAACACCAGATTTAAAGAGCATATGGCTCATCTAAAATATGGAAGAACAGATAAGTCTAGTGTTGCACAACATGCTTTTGACAACACTCATAGAATAGATATTAGTAATTTAAGATTAGTTAGAAATGTGACCAAGAATAGACAGTTGGATGCATTTGAGAGCATAGAAATTGTAAAATGTAAAAGTAGTATGAATAGCGACAAGGGACCTATACGGTATATCCCGCATTACGCGTTGCTTAGCAACCGATCATTGAAGCGTGATTAGTCACGCGTAAATTTCACGGTGATATCATACCGTCTAGCCCGCTTTACATGTTGCTTAACAACCGATCCTTGAAGCGTGATTAGTCACGAGTAAATTTCACGGTGATATCATTAGTGACGTCACCATGAAAAATAGTATAAATATGGTAGATTTTGTAGTTTAAGATTAGTTGTGTAAGTGTAGTTCAATCGTCTCCTGATAATGCAGACTTGGTTGGCGAAACGCGCGTCGAGCGAAGTGGAAGTGTTTTGGTGTTTGTGGAAACTACTCCGAGTGTTACATTTTATCGTATTTTATCCATCCCAAATAATGCGATGAATCACAAAAAATGTATAAGAAAATTATTTTTTAATTCAAATCGTCTTCAGTCATAGCGCAACAATCGCTCATTTCGCTAAATCTAAATTTTGTTGTTGTCTATATTTGATCTTTCGATGCAGCCAGATCAATATAATAGTATGGTATCCCTTGCTACCACCACCTCTTACCTAAATCATACATAGTCACAGGTTACGAAAATATAAAATAAGAACGAAACACGAAAGACCAATAAAAATACCTCACTACCATAGATTTAAGATATTGTATATATTAGCGTATAATGTAGTTTAATGGGAACACAAAAAATATCTCTAGAATAAATATACTTTCGCCCCATTCCTCATATTTGGTATGCTACTAACGCTCACATAGCAACACCCTGTAGAGCAGACAAACTTCGACCAAGATGGAATTTGAAAACTCAATTCCCGACGAATATATCCCCAGAGGGGATAGACACTTCGCATCCACTACCCACTACGATGTGAGAGAAGGAAAATAATTCCTAAGTGTCAGTGGGGACAAATCCTTAAGGTTTTTTTCTATAATTATTATTGTTAAAACAAATCTTTTTAACATTGAACACAGCACTTATTAGTCCGCAAATTGGACATAATATGTTAAGTCTAATTTGAGTTTTGTTCAATGATACTCTCAATTAAAAAGTATTTGTTTTAACAATAATAATTATATAGAAAGAAAAGCTTAAGGATTTGTACTATATGCATAGGCACCTCCCTTTAATAGCTTCCACTGACCTGTTATAAATAATAGATCCTCACAAAACGATTGCATCCAACTCAGCTTATACTCATACCATTTATCCAGGTGACATGTAATACCACAATAGCGACCCTGTAGAAAATAATGGTTGCACCACGTCTCGTGACCGTAATCAACAAAATATATCACTGCCATGACCTTAATGTATCACAGGAGCGTTGAATATATTACATACGTTGGATATTACCTCCGAAATAGTGCTTTGAAAGAGTCATTATATTAACACAAATGACTACAGAGTTATTTAAAAAATATGCTATTTTTAAATGTATTCAATAATATGCCTTAACATTTTTATTTAATAAAAATCTCTTTGCAGAGGGCGTCCCTTTGAAGGCATGCCATTATAATATATTATATTATTATTATATCTTTTTTGACTTTAATTATCGATAACATGGAAAAAACAGACAAAAAATGTCCTCTAACCATAAAAATATTCTCTACACAGAGAAAAAAAGTAATATTACTTTCATTAGTTGACAGTTATATAAGCATTTTTTTTTAAACTCGGTGCCCTCAAATTCTTTATATAAATTATTTTCCATCATTTCCCGAGTCTCGAAAAGAAGAAGAACCTTTTGCTATGATGCATCGGACAAAATATTTGAAACAATTTTTTTAAGGCTATCCATTTTAATTACAAGTTAAAACTACAGGTACCTGTAAAATGCGAAAGTCTTGCAACCAACGAGCTTCACAAACAAAATCACTGCTTCCAAAACATAAAATACCAAATAAAACTACAAGTATGAATGGCCTCATATTGTGAGCAGCTAGATATCCAACATGCTCTCTAAAAGAGCAGTACAAATCAGTGCAGGAGACACTATCATAAGAGGATTGGTTGCGAAAGGCTGTCCGCAGGGAGGTGTTTTATCACCACTGCTATGGAATCTGGTTCTTGACAGCCTTCTAAACCGCCTCAACGTGGAAGGATTCTACATAATTGCATACGCAGATGACCTAACGATACTGCTTAATGGAAAATTCGAAGGAGCCCTCTGTCAGAGAATGCAGATGGCCCTAAGAATAATTGAAAATTGGTGTGAGGAGTTTGCCCTATCCGTCAACCTCAGGAAGACGGAAATGGTACTCTTTACAAGGAAAAGAAAACTGGAGCCAATGAGAGCACCTGTTCTCCTAAACACAGCACTAAATTTTGCATCACAGATGAAATACTTGGGGGTAACTTACGATGCTAAATTAAACTGGAATCTTCATCTCGAAAGAAGAATAAATAAGGCCTACATATCATACGAGCAGTGTCGCAGGACCGTAGGAAAACCTGGGGAATGAAACCCAGGGTGGTCCTGTGGATTTACACTGCTATCATAAGACCAATGTTGGCCTATGGAGCTGTCTGGTGGCCCAGGAGTCAACAAATAACAGCAAAACTCAAGCTATGCCAGATACAAAGAGTTCTGAGGATAACCGGAACCATGCGAACAACACCAACGAGAGCAATGGAGATAATGTTGTGTCTTCCACCGCTAGACCTACATCTAGAAGAAGTGGCGCTGACTACCATAACTCGCCTCAAATCCGTTGACATAGTACTAAACGCAAGCTGTGGCCAAACCAGAAGCCGCCTGTGGACTGAGGACTGTCAGAAAGATACCCCTTTTACAGGCATGTGCAGATGGTATTCCGCCTCGGCTTGTCTTTGATAAACCTTACACCATACATACTACTGGTGAAAATGAGGCCGGCGTTGAAGGTGTAAACTATGTCTTCACGGACGGATCAAAGAAAAAGGATGGAGCAGGCTGTGGTATATATTCCAGGAATCTGCGACTCCGATGCAACTGGACTATGGATAAAAATTCCAGTGTAGTTCAAACAGAACTCGCTGGTATAACCATAGCCGCACAAGAGATTACTCGCAGAGAAATAACGGGCAAGACAATAAGAATCTGCACAGATAGTAGACAATCACTACTGGCCCTGAAAAAATATAAAATAACTAAAGGATCAACATGGGAATGTTACCAAGCACTTGTGAGAGCATGTCAGATGAATAACATCTGCCTGTGCTGGGTCAAAGGACACTCACAATGCAACGGCAATATAGAAGCTGACAAACTGGCCAAGAAGGCAGCCAGCCTGAATATCCTTGGGCCTTATCCTTCAAGTACACTACCAGTTGCAGCGAAACTCCAATTAATAAAGGAAAACACCCACAAAAAATTTAAGACGTTATGGGATGAAACAAATAGCTGTCAGCTGGCCAGAAATCTTTTGAGATATAATAATAATAATAATAATAATAATAATAATAATAATAATAATAATAATAAAAATAAAGTGAGATGTATAGAACAACTGATGCCGCTCTGGAGAACCCGCTTCACCATTACATCTGGTGATAGCAGGGTTCAAACGGAGCCGGTTATCTTTAGGCGGGGTGTATTCCAGGGGGATTCCCTGAGTCCCCTCCTTTTCTGCATCTCACTCCTGCCGTTATCTGTTGCACTTAGAAGAACCCGTGGCTACAACTGCGGCCCACCCGGAAACAGGAGGCATAAGGTCACTCATTTGTTTTATATGGATGACCTTAAGATATATGCCTCCGGGGAAAGGGATTTACAACAGTCCCTCCGAGTGGCGCAAGAGTACACAGCGGATATTGGTATGGAGTTTGGGTTGGATAAATGTGCACTGATTCATCTCAAGAGAGGACGATGTGGGGACTACGGAGATGATGCGCAGCTAGTAGACGGAGGCATCTTACACCACCTTGATGCCGGAGAGACGTATACCTACCTGGGTGTGCCACAAAGTCACATCCAGGAGGTAAATATTACAAAAGACGCTCTCCGCGGCAAGTACCGACACTTGCTCCGACAGATCTGGTCCTCAGAGCTGTCGGGGTCCAACAAGGTGTCGGCGACAAATATGCTTGCCGTTCCGATTCTACTCTACTCCTTTGGAGTAATAAAATGGACACAGGAGGAGCTGCAGCAACTCGACGTAGGTACCCGCAAAATGATGCATCTCTGTCGGAGTTTGCATCCGAGATCGTCCGTTCCGCGGTTATATCTCCCACGACAACAGGGAGGCCGTGGACTCTTGGGATTGGAGTGTCTCCACAACAGAGTAACTCTGAACACGGCCTGTAAGATTATCAGGAGTTCGGATCCCCTACTCCTCATGGTCAAAGACCATGAAGGAGCTGGCGTAGGAGCTTTTATATATAGGGCAGCACAAAGAGCAGCTAATAGCCTAGGTCTCGACTTCGACACCGAGCGGAATAATCCAAACTCTGTCACCGAGTTGGACCCTGCTCGGTTGAAAGCCCACCTTCGGGCTGCTGGAAATACACTTCGTTTTCAGCAGCACAGGGATAAGCCATTGCACGGAGTCTACTATAGAAATATAGAAGACTTAGGCTTATCTCGAAAGCTGACCTTTAGCTTTTTGAGGTCAGCTGGGCTGAAGTCAGAGACTGAAGGTTTTATATTAGCTTGCCAAGATGGTGTACTGAACACCCTGGTCTACCGAAGCCGCGTGATGGGTATAGAAGTGCCTGACGTTAGCTGCAGAGCTTGTCGTCAGGCCCCAGAGACCATTATGCATTTGCTGTCAGCTTGTCCAGCATATGCGGTCTCTGCCTATATCCATCGACATAACGCGGCATTACGAGTGCTGTATTATCACCTACGGCACTCGTACGGTATAGATCAGACACCGGTGTTGCCCTATGCTCCGGGGGATATTGAGTCCGTTGTGGGGAATGAGAGGTCCCGGATATACTGGAACTATTCATTCCCCACCGTCAGGCGGATACAAGCCAATAAGCCTGACATAGTCCTCCTCGATCACCAACTCAAGACGATGTTTGTTATAGAGTTTTCGGCTCCGGCTGAAAAGAACATCGTCTTGAAAGAGGAGGAGAAACGGACAAAATATCGAGATTTACTCTCCGAACTCCGCAGGCTGTACCCGGGTTATTCTGTTAAAATGGTGGTTCTTATTATTGGCTCTCTCGGAGGTATGCGACAATCATTGCTCTCAGAATTAAGAACCATCCCGGCATGCCGTCAATCGGCAGAAGTCATCGCTGGGAAGATGCAGAAGGCCATCATACTTGGCTCGTTGCGTCTACTCAGGACACATGAGTTGCGACCTCAATGACCACTTACCCCGCGGACGTGGGGAGTGGTCGTTGAGTAACGAGGCTGGAGGGACTGTCTGGACTAGTCGGAGGCCAGGGGGGACCGACCAGCACAAAAAAAAAAAAAAAAAAAAAAAAAAAAAAAAAAAAATAATAATAATATATTCTCCGGGGGATATTGAGTCCGTTGTAGGGAATGAGAGGTCCCGGATATACTGGAACTATTCATTCCCCACCGTCAGGCGGATACAAGCCAATAAGCCTGACATAGTCCTCCTCGATCACCAACTCAAGACGATGTTTGTTATAGAGTTCTCGGCTCCGGCTGAAAAGAACATCGTCTTGAAAGAGGAGGAGAAACGGACAAAATATCGAGATTTACTCTCCGAACTCCGCAGGCTGTACCCGGGTTATTCTGTTAAAATGGTGGTTCTTATTATTGGCTCTCTCGGAGGTATGCGACAATCATTGCTCTCAGAATTAAGAACCATCCCGGCATGCCGTCAATCGGCAGAAGTCATCGCTGGGAAGATGCAGAAGGCCGTCATACTTGGCTCGTTGCGTCTACTCAGGACACATGAGTTGCGACCTCAATGACCACTTACCCCGCGGACGTGGGGAGTGGTCGTTGAGTAACGAGGCTGGAGGGACTCTCTGGACTAGTCGGAGGCCAGGGGGGACCGACCGGCAAAAAAAAAAAAAAAAAAAAAAAAAAAAAAAAAAAAAAAAAATAATAATAATAATATAATATATAGAAATATAGAAGACTTAGGCTTATCTCGAAAGCTGACCTTTAGCTTTTTGAGGTCAGCTGGGCTGAAGTCAGAGACTGAAGGTTTTATATTAGCTTGCCAAGATGGTGTACTGAACACCCTGGTCTACCGAAGCCGCGTGATGGGTATAGAAGTGCCTGACGTTAGCTGCAGAGCTTGTCGTCAGGCCCCAGAGACCATTATGCATTTGCTGTCAGCTTGTCCAGCATATGCGGTCTCTGCCTATATCCATCGACATAACGCGGCATTACGAGTGCTGTATTATCACCTACGGCACTCGTACGGTATAGATCAGACACCGGTGTTGCCCTATGCTCCGGGGGATATTGAGTCCGTTGTGGGGAATGAGAGGTCCCGGATATACTGGAACTATTCATTCCCCACCGTCAGGCGGATACAAGCCAATAAGCCTGACATAGTCCTCCTCGATCACCAACTCAAGACGATGTTTGTTATAGAGTTTTCGGCTCCGGCTGAAAAGAACATCGTCTTGAAAGAGGAGGAGAAACGGACAAAATATCGAGATTTACTCTCTGAACTCCGCAGGCTGTACCCGGGTTATTCTGTTAAAATAGTGGTTCTTATTATTGGCTCTCTCGGAGGTATGCGACAATCATTGCTCTCAGAATTAAGAACCATCCCAGCATGCCGTCAATCGGCAGAAGTCATCACTGGGAAGATGCAGAAGGCCGTCATACTTGGCTCGTTGCGTCTACTCAGGACACACGAATTGCGACCTCAATGACCGCTTACCCCGCGGACGTGGGGAGCGGTCGTTGAGTAACGAGGCTGGAGGGACTCTCTGGACTAGTCGGAGGCCAGGGGGGACTTACCAGCACCAAAAAAAAAAAAAAAAAAAAAAAAATTATATTTATTTATTCCAACAGGAATAAACCCAATTACAGGAATAAAAGCAATACAAGTAATAATTAAAATATAACTATATAAGTAGAAGTAAAATAATACAAAACAGCAATTCACTACATAAGACGTAATACCTATTAGCCAAACTAAATATGCATATGCATATATGACAACATAAAACAAACAAACAAAATATAATTTACTACAACAAATCAAACAAGTAACTTAAATACTTAAGCTAACCGAGCTAACCAGTTACATATACTCTTCAAGGAAGGAAGAATTACGTAGGATGCAATTGAATAAGATCTGTAGTGGCTCGGCAAAAACATACGCACAGTCTCTTAGAACAAAACTGGGAATACCATCTACGCCCATTGTAAAAGTATCCTTAGATCGTTTCAGACTTTGTAAAACATCTTCATATGAGATATTCAGTAAGTCTATGTGAAGTCCTAGATTGTTATGTAAAGAAAACTCAGATGGATTAACTGGTTGAGATTGAATGAAGACGCTGTTAAAGTAGTCACCAAACGCATTAACGATATCAGTAGGACTGGAAAGTTCACTGTCGTTATAGAACATTACAGAAGGGATACGTGAGGAACCTTTCTTTTTATTTATAAAGTTCCAAAAATTTTTGGGATTACCAGAAAATGATTGCTCAGAATCCTTTATAAATATTCTATAAGCCTCATCAATAAGACGTTTAGATCTAGATCGATGAGCTTTGAAGGCATTGTAGAGATCAGCTGATTTCAATTTTTTATACTTGCTATATGCAGCTGCTTTTGTACGTATGGATTTAATAACTTCTCCTGTGAACCAAGGAGGATAATGATAGCGGCGAATATGGGAAGAAGACATGTACTTTGGTACAGCTATATCGAAAAGACTATATAACTTGTCGTAAAATGAAGAGCATAACTCATTCACATTATCTACATTCATAAGAAATGACCAATTCGTGTTATAAATAAGTTGATACAACAGAGGAAAATTTGCTTTTTTAAAGTTATAAGCAGTGCAGGAAAATTTCATAGGAAAATGATTCTGTGGAGGATGCGACCGATTAGAGGTTGTATCAAAATTAATACGAAGAGAAGGGTGGTGATTATCTTCAACAAGCAATGGATCTTCAGATCTATCTACAATACAGATGAAGTTAGAGAAAACAAGATCCAAAATATGACCTTGAGAATTGTTAACCTTGTTATATTGAAGTAAGCCATAGAATTCTTTAAAGTTACCTATTCTTGCGCCGGCTCCTGCAGAATGACCAAGGGAATAATTTGGAGAGTTAAAATCACCTACAAATAATATATTAACATCATCCCTCAGACATGCTAAGGAACTCATAGCATCAAAAAATAAATCAAAGTCTTGCATTGAGGTATGCGGTGGTATATATAAAACAAATAGTAGTAATTTGCGATTATTGCAGTTTATAATTTTTACACCAACCACATCAATATCGGGAACTACATCAGCCATGTAGGTAATGTCTATTTGCGAACAATTAAAGCTATCTTTCAAAGCAATAAGGACACCACCGCCTCTTGACAAACCTGTAGACAACCTGCATCTATCTTTTCGGAAAACGATATAGTTATCAGGAAATAATTCGCCACTACTAATGTCTGGAGTTAGCCACGTTTCAGTGATTGCAATAATGTCAAAATCATTTTCAGCTACACCATTGTAAAAATTAATAACCTTGGATCGTAAACCGCGCACATTTTGGTAAAACAATGTTGGTCTGTAATTAGGTGACGAGATCAGTTTAAATCCTGATGGACAATTTTAGGGGTACCATTAGAGTAGCGAATGACTAGATTTCTTTCGCCATTATTCCTACGAGTCTCCAGTTCATTTTTGAGTTGCTTATAATGTTGTACCTGTCGAGGTGTTCTATCAGAGGAAATGAACGTATTTTTATAATTCTCGATATTGCGCAAAATCCTAGACTTCTTAATAAAATTCAATACTTCCCTTTCGTCTCGAAGTGATACTTTTACAGGCCTATTGTGATCTCGAGTACGTCTGCCTACGCGATGAACTTTTAATGAGTCATTCGTGTAATCCGGAATAATAGTTTGCAAGATGTTTAAGGCTAGTGACAAATCATGTTCGATATCTTCCCGATTATCATCTAAAGGAGACTCCATAACACCAAAGATAATCAAATTTTGCTTTCTCTTTTGACGCTCCATTACCTCATTAACAGCATCCTCAAACTCGTACGGTACATTTTTTCCCTGACTTGTATCCAAGGAGTTCCTTAGTGTATTTACTTGTGCTTCAAAATCAGCTTTAAGGTTATTAAAGCGGGCTGTAAACTCATTTTGCAAAGTGGTGATAAGATTTTTAATATCCCTAAATTGCGAGAGGTTAACACTACATGTATTACAAACGACTTTAATAGCCTTTGATTTAGATCTAGTAAACTTTACATCACTTTCTGAGAGTCCTACACATTTTAAATGTAGGGGTCCTTGGCAAGCATCGCAATGAATGACCAAAGGAGTATTAGGCTTTATATCAGTGTTGCAATTTAAACACGAAGACATTTCAAATAATTAAATGACATCAATTCAATAAACAGTTAACTACAAACACATAAGACAGGGATACCAAGTTTCTGCACCCAGGGGCCGATCAGGGTGACTAACAATAACACACAAGGCAGGCCGCAGAAGGGTGTAAAAAAATGTAAACTGAGGATTTATAAATAAAACTGTAAAATACCTTGCTAGCAAAAACTATATCGCAAGATACCGACACTAATTAGCATTCACAAAAACAGTCAATAGCACTATACGAAATATTGAAAATATCCACTTTGCCTCAAGTCCCATCTATACAACCGCGCGGGCAATGATATCCCAGCGAAGAGACGGCGAGGAACTATATGTCAATGTCTAGGAGTAAACTGCGATTTGTTGAAGGAAACACCTCTTTGATTTGAAGGAAACACCTCTATAACATGAGACAAAGTGATACACCCATCTGCAGAGGATGTGAACAAGAATATGAAACGATCGAGCATGTACTTTGCGAATGTCGCACCGTGTCATCGACCATAGAATCCATATTGGGGGAACGTTGGCCTTCTATGGCCAATTTGAGGGAAATGCCCCTGAGCAACATCATCACCTTTTGTGCAACATTGGGCTGGTCGATGGCTTAGGGAGACATTTCCCTCACGGAGGAAGCACAAGGGGCCCTAAGTACAGCGGATCTCTGATCCGCACTCCGGACAAATTCCAGATTCCAGATTCCAGAAGTATGAATGGCTACAAGTGAATACACTATGCAAAATTTCTTTTTCTCCGGCTGCCCTCCAGAATTACAAAAAATCCATAGCACCTACGATCTGAAACTATCATTTTTCACAGCATGATGTGTGCAAAAATCCGAAAAGTACAGTCATGTTTTTTCATACAGTTCTATCAAAAACAGAACGGACATCTGTTATTTGTATTTTCTTAGATATAATGCTAGGCTTACTTAGTTTCATAGTAACGTTGTTTCGCAATTAAACATAATTTTTGAAATCTTCAAACCCGTGGTGTTTCAAAGGGGAGGAAAGTCTGGAATTCTTACCGAGGTGGATTTTAAGGAATTTTTAAAGCTATTGAAATTGATGAAAAATAATTACTTGTTAAGGTCAGCAGAAATACATTCCTGAGTACATTTAATTTACCTTTTGAAAACACCAAACTGTCTTACTCAAAAGACGCCGTTTTTTAGAAATTATAATAACTTTTAGAAAGCAAATTTTGCGTGTTTTGCCAACGTGAAAAGAACGGTTTAATGTACAAAAATGTACAATAGGCGTGTTCACAAAAAATAATATACATTAAAAGTAGTGAGGAATGAAGCTTTTGACCTAATAATAGCAATATTAGAACTGTGCCTGAAAAAAGTCAATCTGAACCACAACAGCATCCGTAGAAAGTGCTTGCTTTATTTGAATCGGATAAACGCGTTGTCATTGGTTTGACGTCACATGCTTGCTAGGTCTGCAGGCGCCATAGATCAACCGTACTCCGTATTGTACAGCGTTAGGTTAGTTCCGTGACGTTCTCGTTAAAACAAAGCCTCCATATTATGCACAGTATTATCCAGTAATGCCTTTATTATTTAGAACGTTAAATATAGTTTGTTTATTGCTTGTTGTCAAATATGGAGGAGGGTTTCCAAAAAGGAGACTCACATAATTTGCCGAATGTAGACGTGATTATGGTAGACGTGATTATGGTATTTTCTCGCGTCAAATACCGATTTCAACCAGCCCCAATCCAGTGGTGTGAAAGCTAGTCGGCATAACAACTATCGGCAATAACAATAACTATCGGCACAAATAACCGACCCGTCCTAGCTCATAATAGTCACTAACCTTACTATAATATCCAGTCTGACGCATACAGCTGGCATGTGATGTCATCCGCCTAGCCTCGCTCGCGGGAGCATTTTCCTAGCCTCGCTGCGTTGGGGTAATTGCTATTACGAATAACGCGGAAAGTAAATAACTATTATTTTTATTTACTTTATTGGGGTTTATAATATCCATAGATCTATCATTTTCAGTTGAAAGCAAAATTTTGTAGACAGATCTATTGTATTCATTGAAAAAGCGTACAAGTATTAGAATGAGAGGCAAGATTTATTATATTTGTGGATAACCGGCTGATGTAGATGACTGTTATTGGAGGTTATCACATGACATAGGTTGTCAAAAATGCAAAGTATTGGCGTTGGTGGTATTATTTTTGATAGTACGGCGGCCATTTGAAAGTGCACGATTTTTCTTGATATTGTAATGTGATCTTTTTATATTTAATTTTGACACTTATTTGAAACTTCAAACAAATGTCAGTAATTAACTCAGTAATTTACAAACCACTTTATTAGTTTTCAAGTTTTAAAATGCCACGGTTAACTAAACCTGAAAAAATGCGAGCTGTTACATTGCTTGAAAATGATTGGTCATTACAGGCAGTTGCAGATGAGCTAAATGTGAGTAAGAGTTGTATATTCAACTCAAACAAAAATGGAATGCAGTAGGAAACGTTCGCTATGTCCACGGCGGAGGGCGTCGTAAAATAAGCACTATGGAGTACGACAACCTCTTCCTAGACCATCTTAGAACGAATCCCTGCTTGAAACAGCAGTGCCGGCCTGTTTCGAAACAGATCCAGTTTCCTGGATCTGTGAGGTCTGCAAGGCGGCGGGTGAAGGGGTTAGTGTTACGAAATTATTCGGCAGCAAAGAAAGTATTTTTGGAGCCAAGGCATAAAGAACAACGTCTTAATTTTGCGAACCAGTTTGTCGGTAGGCCCGACGACTTTTGGAATAATGTCATGTTTTCCAACTAAAATGTCTTTCAGTCATGTCATGATGGTTCCATCCGCGTCTACCGACCTCAGAATTCGAGGTATGAAGAGAGGTTTATTAAACCTACCGACCGGAGTGGACGTTTTTCCATCAATGTTTGGGCATGGATAAGTTCCCTAGGTCCCGGTGTTTGCTGGAGGATAGGAGAACGCCTTACCGGACAGAGTTACATACGCATATTGGGCAATATTATGCTGCCATCCGTCACTATGTTATATCCTCAGAATTTTATTTTCCAGCAAGATAATTGCTCAATTCATACATCAAGAATTGTAACTAACTGGATTAATGAACACAACATAAACGTGCTACCTTGACCGTCAAAGTCGCCCGACCTAAACCCAATTGAAAATGCATGGTCGACGATTGTTAAGAATATTTATAATAGACCTGGTAATAGACATTTCCGCCCAGCAAATGCAGAAGAATTGTGGGAAGCCATTGAAAATGCTTGGGACAATATCAACGTAGATTACACGAGGACACTCGTTTCATCAATTCTCATTGATGAAACGAGTGCACTTTCAAATGGCCGCCAGTATACATGGAGGCAGCGTTTGACAAACTTTGACAGTAGGTAGATGAATAAAAATGCCTCATCATTTACCTGATTTTAGTTATATGACCAAATATTAGATTTTATTTTAAATATTCTTATTATTGTTTTCTGTTTTGTTTTAATTTTTGGAAAACTGTTACATATAAATATAATTCAATATACATGTTATATGAGAATATAACCCAGAATGTAAATAACAGAAGGAAGTAATTAAGATACTAGAGGTATTACGATAAAAGCATTTAATAATAAAACTGTCATCTAACACTATTTAGGTAGTTGCAAGAAATATTTATTTTTAAGTTTACTTAATGTAAAGGAAATGCCGTCTGGTATCTTATAACCTTTTCGACCCTTCGGAAATCGTCCCTAATAGATAAAACCCTAATAGATAAAACTATTTCTAGACTATGAGAACAGCTCTTTTCTCACGTACACCACTCAGCATCTCCTATATAAACTCGAGCTTAGCTTAGCTTAGCCACTCATAGTTAGCAACACACTGAAGATCAGTCAGTCATAGCAATACATTGCAGTTCAGTCTCAGAAGTCTTAAGTCTACTCTAAGTTAATTGTAATTTTGTACCAGACGTTTGGTACAAATAAATTATATAAGTTAAATTAAGTGTTTTATTCGTGTAACAAGTAATAAAAGTTTTTAAAAAATCAAACAAAAATAATTTTTCTCTTATTTTTTTTACTGATGCCCGATGTCAATGATTTGATTTCTGATAACCTATGACATGTGAGAAGCCGGTTTACACAAAAATGATAAAGCTCGCTTCTTATTCTAATACTTGTACTCTTTTTTGATGAATACAACTGTACTTCTTCCCGCAAATATTTAAAAATATATTAATTGGCCTATTACTTATCCTACTTATTATTTAAAACGCTCAAGTTACTTAAAAATAATGTTTATACGGACAGCAAGTATGATTAGTTCTAATGCACTCTGACGTAATTAGATGCAAGTGATACTAATAAGGAGGTCTTACTCAGCGACATTTGCAATTCATATCTAAGTGCAGCCTAGTTAAGTGTTGACACTGTAAGCAACTTTGTATGTATGTACATAGGAGAAAATGAACTGCAGGCCAAAAGGAGACGTAACACAAAGAATATGTCGAGTCCTTTGACAGTCAACATTTCTTTTGAAACCCATAGCCACAGAAACGCAGCCGAAGTGGATGACTAATTAAATCTTCAGTCGAGTCTCTAAAGTCTGTAGTTAATTACTCCTATCATGTTTGCGCTGTGCCAATCTAAATAGAATCAATACTGCCTTCAGTCAGTGAATTAAAATATACAAATATATTTTGTACTATTTTCATGTTATCAATTGTCAATAAAACAAGACAAACAGACAGACAGACACATAGACAGACAGATAGACAGGCAGACAGACAGAAAGACACACAGATAGACAGACAGATAGACAGACAGACAGAGAACAACGATCCTGAGAAAAACGATACTGTTAAAAACGATAATGACAAAAATTACTGGAGTAGTGAATTAAGACATATACAATATGGGAACCACTCAGACTAAACAGGAAGTCATCAACGCCCAAACAGGAAATGGACAAGTGGACCGTCTGTCTGTCTGTCTCTGTCTGTCTGTCTCTGTCTGTCTGTCTGTCTGTCTCTCTCTGTCTGTCTCTGTCTGTCTCTGTCTGTCTCTGTCTGTCTCTGTCTGTCTCTGTCTGTCTCTGTCTGTCTCTGTCTGTCTCTGTCTGTCTGTCTCCGTCTGTCTGTCTCTGTCTGTCTGTCTCTGTCTGTCTGTCTTTGTCTGTCTGTCTCTGTCTGTCTGTCTCTGTCTGTCTGTCTGTCTCTGTCTGTCTGTCTCTGTCTGTCTGTCTCTGTCTGTCTGTCTCTGTCTGTCTGTCTCTGTCTGTCTGTCTCTGTCTGTCTGTCTGTCTGAGGGAACGACGGACCGATGGACCGAGGAACCGTTTCATATTTTGTTTTCTAATGGCAAGGTAATTTTTAAATAGTTTCAATGCCCTACCACTGAATCCAACTTCGCTTAGAGTGTTTAAAAGAAGGGGATGATTGACTATGCCAAACGCTTTTGCCCCTTGGCTAAAGTTGGATTTCCACAAATAAACATGAGAATACAGTGGCCTCATTTAGTGCTTGATATAGATTTGATATTAGGTGATCGATAGAATTGGATTTCTAAATAACGACATTACGATTACGGCTAAAATAAAAATACGATCTTGTAGAAAATAGAAAAGGTTTTCAGTCAAAACTAAAAGACTAGTATCATTGTAAATATTATTTACAGATTCATAACAACACAAAATATAGCAAACTGTTTCCGTGCGATAAACAAAACTGGGTTATCATTAAAAATAGGAGGCGAAATATGACCACGCAGATAACAAAAGCAGAACCTGACAAGGAAATGGAATACATCAATTAAATGTTTTTGCCAGAGCGCTTCATGAGCCTGCAATATGTTCTGTGATTTATTAGGCATTTGTATTCCACCTTTCACCGACGTTGTTTATAACTACTTAGTGGTATGATTAAACGTTACTGGCGAGTAGGATGAACTACAGAGATGATTGATGCAAACTTCGTTTCAGCCGATAGTTATAGATGACGGATATTACATGTCACGCGGCTTCAGAAGACAAAAAAATGTTAATTCACCATTAAAGCTATGTCCAAGTTTCAAATAAGATGCAATTTTTCATAATTTATTAATAATACGTGTCCTTTGGGCAAGGAGTACCGCAAAGCTCAAATTTTGGACCTCTACTGTCTTTATTATTTATTTATGATCTGTGCATAGAACTGTAATGTGAAGGAATGGTATTTGCAGACGATCTAAAAATATTTGAAAGCATAACATCTAAAAAAATTGTATAGGTCTTCAAAACAATTTGAATAGAGTTAGGAAATGTCATCAGTAAAGTAGGCATTAATGTTTCCAAATGTAAAGTAGTAACGTACACGAAAAAGAAGATTTATTTTAATTACAGCTACACCATCAATGGCACAACTTTAGATCGACTAAGCGCAACCAAAGACGTATACTTTGGCATATACTTTGATTCTGAATTCAGTCTTGTATTCATAGGATTCATCATAAGAAACTGTAAATCATTTACAAATACAGAATGTCTAAAATTAATATAATAATTTTAGACATTCTGTATTTGTATATATCTCTTATGTAAGATCAAAACTCGAGTACGGATCTGTAATCTGGAACCCTTATTACCTTAGAGCAAGTCCAAAGAAATATAATATAATAATGTTTGGCTTTTAGAAATACAGGCATATACCTAGAATGAGGTTTAGGCAACAGTTATCTATTAAGTACATTTAATGTTGATAATTTAGTCTTGAAGAATTTGTTATAGGATAACTTTTTTACACAAATTACTAAATAATAAAACTCACTGCCCTTCTATTCTTTCACAAATAAACCTCCATATTCCAAGAACGCACGGTCTACAAAATCCTATATTTAATTTTGTCCGTGGCAATACTAATATGGTGATAAAATCACATTGACATTGAATACATAGAATCAATTATTAAAATATGCTAGGCAACTCTTTCATTCATAATTTCTAATTATATCTTGGATGCATCTCTTTTGATAGAGAAGCATTTTCTTTTCTTTTGTTTTTGTTGCATTTTACACACTTGGAATTACTCTTGGCATATTACTTTTCTTTTTGATATTGTTCAAATTTTTATTGTACATGTGAAATAATTTCATACAGAATCCATTTATTAATTATTTTTCATTCTGTAATTAGTGCTATTTCTTTCTCAACCTTCTTCTTTCTTCACACTCTCGTTACTGAGAAGGAAACTTAATAAGCATTGAACTACAAACTTAAGACTCGCTATTTTGTATTAGGCACAATGATGACAGTCATTAGGGATATATCTATTCTGTATAGTCAAATTCTAACATATTGTCGCTATTTCTAATAACTAATGCATCAAAAAATTATAGCTGTTCATTATTTTACATTTCATATCTAAATTTTAGCGAACTGAAACTTCAACCAAATACTATAAAAATATCATCCACATACCTTACCAAATTCTAGGGAAATAATCGAATTCTTCTTTGGTTTCTATTTGAAGAAACTGGCTATGAAAGATTACAAAGAGTTACCCATAGATGTCACCCCATATTGTTGGGAGAAAGTATTACTATTTTTTTTAGCAATTTGCTTGATGTAATATTTTGTAAGATTAATATATTCGTCCACTTAAGGCTGTTGTCTAATTAGAGTAAATCTGAGAACAATCAAATGTCATTAAGAAACAAGAGACAATAATAAACATCAAAGTAGATTTAAAAAACTGTTGAAATTTAAAAAAAGGGTGTGCCCAGACAAAATATAGTTGAAATTGCACCAAAAACACCAAAAAATTAGCTGTCACACATTTTTGCCACCACATATAACCCCCCAAACTACCCCTTAACCCCCATAAGGTTAAATTTAGTTTAATATTTATGGGAAAAAGAGCTGATGGGATGACCTCGTTTCACTTAGAATTATATAAAATATTGACTATATATTGTAACGTAAATAAATTCCGTTCCGTTTTATGTCTAATGTTTGAATTCCTATTTCAAATATTTGGAATAAAACCGCGCGAACTTGTAGAAATTTACCGCGACTCACCATCTACCGTTATCCCTACCTTTCCGTCCCGCTAATGTCGCGTTCTCCCCGCAAGCACATTTATACGCGATATCCGCAAAAATCATTCTCTTTCTGCCGACCTGCTTGCTTGAGCCTGTTGACCGTGGCTTACGTTCGCAAAGATATATCTTCGGTATTTTAGTGTAGTGATTCTTAATTACCAGGTCTGAAATGTTTTATTATTATTATTAATATATATGTGTGAGTGTTCTACAGCTGGGTAAAGTAATTAAAAGATTTCAGACGGGGAATTAAGACGTAATTCGACCATTATTTGCTTAAGAAAATCTTAAAATAGGTGTTACGCCATATTAAATTTTACGGTTTGAACACTAGCAACTACTTGGAGTGAGCTGTGTGCACAAAAGCCACGTCTATATTTTTTTCTATTTTGGTATATTATTACCACTTTATTTTTTTATTGAATTAAATATATATTTAATTTAAATTTGAATCGTACGTCATCGTTCGATTTTAGACTACCTACCTGGTAATTAAGAATCAAAGATACTGTTTTACCGAATGGTAGCAAACTTTTAGTTTATTTAGAAGATATTACTTAGACGGCGTAGGCCACAGGTATTTGTTTATCTTTTGCATCGGCATCGGCAAAAAGCAGCATTTATTACAATTTTTTATTTAATCGTATAGTGAAAATTTGCATACCACATTCCTGTCTTGATAATATTATTTTTTTTTACTTTGATAAAGTCTAATCTCAATTTTTGGGAATTTAATCAAAATTTACTTACAATATTTAACATATCGTCGCCTCAGGGCAACAGTAGGATATGTAAAAAAATTCTATTATAAAAAAAACGCAGTTAAAAATTTAGTGAAAATTCAGTTTTTTATAACTTTTTAATTTTTTTATGAATTTAAATGGAATTTTGGTTACTATCATAGTTACGTATGATTTATAAAAATAAGCTAATAAAACAAAAAAAAACTGTAAACAGTTAGAAAAAAACTAACTTAACCTACTGTTGCTCTGAAAAATAATTAATATTCACAGATATTTGCTAGATATCTTAGTGTATCTCTATGAAAATTTAAATATTTTTTAGTTAAATCTATATTTTTTAAACTCTAATTAACTTTTTCTTATCTAAATGCAGAAATTATGAAACTGTTAGAAATTAGTAGGTAAACTAGTTTAAAAGTTTGAGCTTGTTATTTTAACTTTTCTTGTTAACAAAAATGTAAAAGTAAATACAAGGAACAAGAGAATAATATCATAAAAACAAACAAACAGTAGTTTATAGATTTTTATTAAAAAAAATAAAAAATTAATCGGAATCATCATTACTAATTATAGATGATGATATCAACGACAAAAAAAATTGTGATGTTTCTTTGGTATTAATTTATCATTACACAAACTAAGTAAAGTCATTTTTTTTATTAATAGGTATTGGCGGTGTTGTGTTATATGCAGGAAGTAAAGTCAGGCTTCCTCGTTGGGTTCTTGTTTTTTTTCTAATATTTATAAGGTTGAATTCTTCTTGTTGGTATGAGGTCTTGTAGAAAATTTTGTTTGGTTCACCTTTCTCCACCTTAATTATTTTAATTTCGTTAAATAAAACCTTCTCGCCTTTTTCATTTATATTAAAATTTGTACCTATTTTTTTGTTTATTTTTTTCCAATCAATGAAATCTTCGGTTGACATTTCCTTAACTTCGTATGGGTTTCCTTTCTTTTTAGCTGATTTGGCAATAGTTACTAGTTCAGATGGAACATAAATCGGACCATTTTTCAGCACTCGTGTTCTTTCCTTTTCAATACAAGAATGCATTGAATCACCTTCGTTTTCCGTATGGCCAATTATTAAGCATTTATGGGTAATTTCTTCTATATCATAGTTTTCTACAGTGTACAAATACATCGTCATCAAAAATTTATTCTTGTTTTGAGCTGTGCAATTATCACTATAGAAAACAACTTTCTTTCCTATGCCATATTTTTTTAGGTACTCAAAAACGCGTGTCGAAATTTCATTGGCTCCCCGTTTAGCCTCCCCCTCGTGCCACATGTAACAAAAACCTAATTTTTTTGGTATGTTGAAAATTGTAAAATTAAAAGCGTTAAGTTTACTTTTATAGTAAAACGTTGACACATTTCCATTAGGTAACGGCGTCACAGCTTGCAGGTCGTAAGAACATAACATTATATTGTCATCTTGTAAGGCTAAATTTTTATCTTTTCCCTTTTCTAAACGAGACAAAACCTTTTCTTCATTGTGTTTTTCAATATCATCTTTTTTGTTCTCTTTTTCTTCATCATTTAAATTTTTAAAAACTTCACAAACGGAGCATAAATCTTTTTTTGGCTTAAAAAACCCAAATTAAACTTCGTGTTAAAAATATTTGTGTAAAAATGTTGCTTTACGAAAGTTCTCTTATTTTCTATACACTGATCCTTGTAGAGCTGGTACATGATGCTTAAATTAAGTGATCCTTCCAAGAACTCTCTTTTTGTGGTAGATCTACAATAATGGGACTCTGTTTTGGGAAAACTATTTATATGTTGGATTACACCTGCAATCATATTTTCATCCATTTGATTGGTTCTGTTTAAATGTGTACCCCTTTTTTCTTTTTCCAAAAATCCAAACTCATTTATTTTTGTCAATACAGTGGCAATAGCACAGTTAGATATATTTAACGTATGTTTGAAAAATAATTTACATACCCTAATTTTTATATCATTAATATTAAAAAAGTATGCACATGTAAAGGTTTTCTTCTTGTACTGTTTATCAGGTTTATTCAATATTTTTTCAATGTTTCTAGACAAATACTCTCTTTGGAGCGACCTGTCAGCAAGCTTATAATATGCTTTGAATAATTCTCTTCTATCAATTTCGCTAATTTTTTCGGAACATTTAAATGAACAGGATTTGCCACAAGCCTGCAGGACAGATTTAGCTTTGTGCACCTTTCCTAGTCTCGAAACATATTCTTGTCCAGAATTAATTTTTTGTTTTTTTACGTTTCTTTTCCATAAAGCCTTATTTTTTAATCGTTTCCTACTTCTCTGGCGCTCATTATTGTCCTCTTCCTCAACTGTTTCAATGTTATTATTTTCAGCATTTTCGTTCTCTATTTCTACATCCCTTACGTTTGTTGTACCACTACCATCTTCGAAATTTTGCATGTCATCATCATTCAATACAAAATTTGGATCTTGCACGCTATCGTCTGATGAAAAATCACTTGCGCTTTCCTCAAAACTGTGCTGGACATTATTTGAGTTATCATTGATTCCATCAACTTGACTTTGAGAAATGGGCATTGCTACAAGTTCCTCCAATTCACTGTCTCTTACTTCTTCTAACAGAGTATCATTTTGGCTAACCACAGTCAATAATATGTTATTAGGTGGCATTGGACCAGATGAAAATGGCACTTCATCTTCTCCATTAAAAGTTTGATTGTGTAACCACTGTGCTACACGTTTATTCTTTTGATGGAATTCATCATGTAAACTTGAAGTGGATGCTTCGGCCTCAATTTCGGAAACTAAAAATACATATTATAACTAATAATAGTAAAATTTAAAAAAACTGATGCTAAAACTAGGTGTTTATATTTTTATTAACATGGCAACACTACATATTGTTTTCTACAACGAGGTCTACAACGTGAAAGTAATGGATGTATTTAAAAAAATAAGAGGTTACTATTTCCACAAAGTAGTAGAAGCGCATAGAAATATTTTGTTCCCACTAACTCCCTATTTAACCCCTACGTGCTTCTACTAAAGACTGAGAAAAGGGGCACTGTTGTAACATTAAATTTGAATATTTTATACTAAGTATAATTTAAAATCAGCTAACATAATTTCTCAACAAAATAATTAATGATGTGAATACTTAGGCCTTAATTTCACGAGGCATTTTGTCATAATCAATGTTTAAAGTTTTCAAATGCACGTCCCCTTATGGTGTACGTAGGTACATAGTAAAAGAACCAGCATTTAAAAAAAATAAAACACTGACTGCTTGCATCTTACAATGTCGCATCTATTACACGTGTATGATAAGACGCCTCATGAGAAACTTTATTTTAACAATGGAGGCAAAAGCGCCAATGATTTTACTTACCGTTCTCTTTTTCTTCCTTTTTATCCCCATTGTCATTGGATTTATTTGCCAAATAAACTAAATATTTACTTCTACTAGTTATGTTACATGTTTGTCCATTTTTTATTTTAGAGATATCCATTTTTAGACCAAAAATAGATATATTTACAAGATCCCAGCAACAATTTCACTAATAATTGTAGGTTAACTGACCAGCAAAACAAGACATATTTCGCATTTGCGCAGTAATTTTAATGAAACACTAGGATATGTGTATTATAACTTAGTGTTGCATTATTTATGATCAGTTTAACAGAAAACAACTAGTGGAACACTAGGATATGTGTGTTACCCTAGTGTTGCATTATATAAGGTAAGTTTAGCGTAATTAGGCTACACAAAGATGAGTAATTTTCTGAACAATATACATTAGTTTTGTCATATCTTAGTGTTTCACTGAATAAAGGCTTTCTTTTCAAATTAATTGATACAGATATCTTAAAACTGACTTTTTTTTAGATATCCTACTGTTGCCCTGAGGCGACGATATAATATTTTTTATATAATTAAAACTCATATTTTTGAACTATTAATCTAGTTATTTTATTTAAATTCATTTTAGTATAAATTTCACTCTGATATCCGGTTCAAGCGGGAATTTATACATATTTTTTTCGTCCAAATTTGTAAAATATGATACTAGTAAATTTTTCTTCCACACCTTGGTGACCGAGAATCAATTCCTTTGGTGAGCAGAGCAGACCATTATTACCTATTCCTGAACGTTAGACTGGAAGATACCTCCTCCTGCAGCCGGCACATTCCACCCTATACATCACCCTAAGAATCACTGTGAACCATCA
>CAXKVY010000824.1:0-105000 GCA_964058915.1 Tetropium fuscum | reverse complement strand
ATATACCGGGTGACATAAAGTTCCCCAAAAAAATATGAGACACAAAGTTGCGTACCAGTCTTTCGATATCACGACACACTAAGCATCAATATCTGCCAAGGTTCATATCATGGCCACCTATGCTTAATACAATAAAATGATTATTAACTGTCAGTTTAAAAACAAATGCCATGGTGCGATACATGGTTGAAAAGAGAATTTAAAGACGAATCAGATGGGCAAAAATATACAGGGTACCATTTAAAATAACAAAGTTTGCGTCACTTCCGCTTAAACCGGAAGTTTAAGGAAATGTTTGATATGCTCAAAAAAAGGACAATTATGTAATATACAACTTTTATAACTTTTTAAATAGTAAAGTTACATATATATATATATATATGTATATTAAAGTTATATATATATATATATATATATATATATATATATATATATATATATATATATATATATATATATATATATATATATATATATATATATATATATATATATATATATATATATATATACCTAAATATATATATATATATATATATATATATATATATATATATATATATATATATATATGTATAAAAACGATGATTACCACGTGAAAATATATGCAAATACCTACATTTTGACGCCAAGCAGATGTCAATCGGATGAAAAGAACATGAGATATCTCAATTTGAAACTTAGCTAAAAAATTGACTTAAACTCGAATTTCTCGGAAAATATTTAATATTTTAACTTGAAATTTGGAGGGCATAAAACCTTCCGGCACTCCAATTTACGTTTATTAGATTTTTATTTATTATTTTCATTAGAACCAATTTCAGTTAAATCGGTAGAAAACTGCCCGAGTTAGCCGTCACCCAAGTTCCCATGCATTTATATATATATATATATATATATATATATATATATATATATATATATATATATATATATATAGATATATATATATATATATATATATAATATATATATATATATATATATATATATATATATATATATATATATATATATATATACATTATATTTATATAATATATATATATATATATATATATATATATATATATATATATATATATATATATATATATATATATATATATATATATATATATATATATATATATATATATATATATCTATTGCGAGGAGGGGGGAGGTCGGATTAACTTGAAATTTGAACTGTGGGAGTTCTTTAAACATTGATAATAAAAGGGTTCCAGTTTGGTTTCTTAATTGCCAATACAACTGGACATTGGAATTTTTTTACGAACTTCCCCTAAAAATGTCCAAAATACCCCAAAATGGCGAAAACAAAAGGGGTTGCGGTCAATTTAGGTAAGCAGAATTTTTTGTTTTATTTGTTTGACTTTTGTTCTATTCACCAGAACAAACATTTTCCGTGGGGGCGCGTTAAATCATAAAAAAATTTCGCTAAAAATGCGTCACATACCTATTCTACTAAAATAGAAATAGAAAAGCCGCATTGAACTCTGAAATTTACTGCTGCTGTTGATTTATTTACTCCATAAGGAACGAAAACGATTACGGAACGAAAACGAAACATTTTTTTCGCGAAACATTTTTGTTTAATCCATTTTGACTAGAAGTCATTAGCACTGAGGCAACGTTGATAACAGTGCCGATGAGGGGTAGTAATAAACTTCCTACCTACCTAGTAGAGACAGTACATTAATCTATGTTTTCTTGTTTACTTGGCCTGGTTGAAATCTCTAACTAGCGATATGTTTAGCCTCCAGCTCCACCGCAAATTCGCAGCTCCGCCAAGAAGCCATCGCCCAAACCGTTACCAGATTTCAACGAGGCATTTGGTTCGACCGAAAGAGGCCGGTTCCAAAGTCCGCCTGATCCCAGGCTGGCGCTCAACAACAAGGGCTACCTCGATTTTTTCTACGAAGACAGTCCGCCAATAAAATTTGAGGATTTCCAAATATAAAATGTTTTCCTTTCAGTTAACACTTCTATTGTGCCGCTCTCCTATGTGCAGTGGTTATGTAGTTGTTGAGTTGTTGTTGCTAACGTAATGTACAATGTGACACAAAAGGTAGCACATAATTTTCTAGTAGTTATTGCCGTCGTACCACACTAAACTACAAGTTACCTTGAGCAGGTACTGCAAAATATGTGCCAATATTCTTGGCTAGAGATGTGATTTCGATAAGAGAGGCCGAGCGGTACCATCGTCTTTACCCCTAACAAAATATGTAAAGAATATGTACAAATATATGTAAAATAAGATTTGTTTGAGGATTTTTATGTTTTTCTTACATTTTCATGTTTTGGTTATTTTGTTTTATTTTTGCCGCAGAATCATTAATGCGGCACAGAATAATTCTGTGAATACGATAAGCTATTTTCAATTTAACGCCAAATCTTAAAATAGTTCAATTTGCACTCGCTTCTGTTCACAATTGACACTATTAACCAGTGGCGCTCCGTGAGTTTGACTTCAGCAGGGGTGCAGCCAAAAAAACGTGCATATGAGGTCAAGTGGAAGAGCACGATTTCGCAATGTCAATGACTTGGGAACAACTGAAGTTCGCCTGAAATAACTGGATTTCCAGTGTACCTATTATTGTAACTACATAATATAGCCAGTTTTTTTAATAAAGACAATATTATTATTATTATTATTATTATTATTATTATATAATATCGGGAGCTCGTGATAACCAAATTACTATGTACTATTTTATTAAAAACAATTAATACCTATTGTTTAATTCACTCACCTATTTTTAAAGTTAAAATTAATTCCTGTGGTTTTTCAATATACGAAATAAAATACATACACATACAAAATAAAATAAATAATAATAATAATAATTTCATTACATCCGCACAACCACAGAGTTTAATCATAAATATTTTAGTCAAATTTACTGGTAAAAGCCGGTCGACCCTTGCACTCCTTCTGCGCCTTCTTAAATTAAATTTAACACGAGCGTAATTTTTAAATCCATATTTTATTATAAACTTAAATTACAAAAAAAAATGTTTTTATCACAAAGGCTCATTTTCTATTCTATATAAAACTGAATTATTATTGAAGATCCGCCAAATCGCTTGCCTTAAAAAAGGTAGCGTTTTCTGCCCTTGGCCTTTTAATAGCGAACTTAACCTAAAAAATTGGTATGTTGAAAAAAAGGCTTTTCGTAAGTACCAAAAACTAAAGCTCTTAGAGAATCAGGTTAATCGATAACGTTGTAGGTAATGATCTTTCATTTCATATTTTTGTGAATATCGATTCTCGAGATATATCGAGAAAATCGTAAAAAATTTACTATTTTGTTTTCGCTGTATTTTTCAAATTGACGTTTTAAAACTTGCTACTTGCTGTAAGTGTAGCCCACGGCAATCCAAAAAGTACATCATTGATACATTTGAAAATATTGAAAAATTTTAGATTTTTCGAAAAAAACATCTCGAAAATCGGCTCTGCCTGCCCGACGGATAGTCCTAGAGTAACGACTTAGAGCTCTTTTTTGAAGAGATGCTATCATGGTAACGTTTTTATTTATTTATATTTTAAGTGTCCGAAAATGAAAAATTTGATTCCTTTGGTCATGTTTCTCTCAAATATCTTTCAATTTTCATTTCTCGATAATGACTGTCGATAACGGAAATCTTTTGCTGACATTTTTACACGAATTAAAAGAAAAACAGTTTTTCTACGACCTTCTGGAGCCGAGGAAGTTTTTTTTTATTTCAGAGGGCGCAATTTACGTACTATAGCGTCAGCCGTTATGGAGATTAAAATTGAATACTTATATTTTCAATAGAAAATATAGTGCAGTTCATTTTATAGACCTCTAGCATTAATAAACAAATATCAAAGTGAGGCGTGCGCGAGCGGGCGCCGGTCAGCGGAGTGGGGTTAAACTTGATTCGCGCTTCTACAATATTCAATATCTCCATGTATAAATATATATCACCATGTGCAAAAATCTTGTTGTACTTAATCTGGGGTAGCTAGATGAAATAAACATGAATATAACAATTATTATATTTGACTGGTAAGGAAAATAGACTAAAAAATTTAATTTTTCATATATTTTTTAAAATAATGTGCCATTTCTCAGTATTTTGCCAGTATCATGATTGTCATTTCGTATGTCTGATCCGTTAGCGAAATGTTCCCTTTAGTAAGGAAGAATTCGAATTGTAAGATCCGCAGACATAGAGCTTATAGAAATTATTCCTACTGGCTACACAGTACACTGGTGAAAGTGCAGGATTTTTCCCTACTATGTTCCGATCCTTTCAAATGACGTCTTATGTTGACACTTTACACATTGTTAATTTCTATTGATTATTTTACTTGTTTCATATTTTGATATTTTCATATTTTTATTTCCCACAGTTGTGTTATTTTGTGTTAAATTTTTATTAATGTTATTGTTAAGTTAAATGAGTGTTAAATGAATGCTTTGTGGTATTTAAATTTATCGCATAGAATAAAGTAGTTTTGTAGCTATATTTAATTAGGTGTTATTGTGTTTGTCAGGTAGACACTACTGAAACTAAACCTCAAATTTTCAAGTCAGTGTTACAAAAAATATAAGGAAATCTGGCATAAGAGTCGTGCACTTTCAAGTTATCGCGAGTGTATGTTTGTCTGAAAATGAATGGTCTACGGTGGTCATGAATAGTCTACGGTTCGACAGCATCGAGGCCATCGAGCAAGCAGTCTGACAAATAAAACAAACAATACAGACGACACTCACGAACAGTCACACTGGGAAATCATTTGATATCCCATCCTCTCCCCGGCCACATTCTTAGTTTAATAAGATACAAAACCCAAATAAGACAATTATATCACAGAACCCACAATATAAAAACTGCATAGACAATTTAACAAACAAAATTCAAAATGAAATACATAAATTTAGAGACACCAATCACAAAGAAACTATAGAATCCCATCCAGACGATCCCTACATTCTAACTAGAATTTTCGCGAAAGCCAAGCCCAAGATACCCACGTTAACCCCTGGTTATGAATAACAATTCACCCCCAATCTGATTGACATTAAAAGCGGCACTAAATCACTCAAATTCATACGATATTCTCATTATAACTAACCTGAACAACACAGACAACCCAATAGTCTTTACGCCGGAACAACTATACGGAGTTCTAAAAGCAACTAAAAAAAGAAAAGCACGCGGACTTATTCGCGGACAGTATTCCTAACTACGCCCTGAAAAACATACCACATCTTGCAGTAATGTTCCTTGTCAACCTGTTTAATTCCTGCATGAGACTCACCCATTATCTCACATACTAGAAAACAGCCAAGGTCGTTCCTATACACAAACCAAATAAATCCTTTACCGATCCAGCTTGCTACCGCCCAAGCAACCTATTATCTTCCATACGCAAGCTTTTAGGCAGTCTAATACAATCCCGAGTATTGGAGTTCGCTATGACGAATTATGTCATGAGCGAAATCCAATACCGATTCCAACCACACCACTCAACCGACCTCAAGCTGTTCCGCATCTGCGAAACCATCACCACCAACCTGAATCGAGGTCAATACACATGGGTTGTCTCCCTAGACCTCGAGCAAGCTTTCAGTCGGGCATCTATGACTGCTATATAAACTACATGTCGCGAATTATCCGATACGTATTATTATTAAAATAATGCAATCATACATTTCCAACCGCAAATTTGTAGTTTTCACATTATTTGTCTCTTTTCTGCATTCTGGAATCTGGAAATTGTTCGGAGTGCGGATCAGAGATCCGCTGCACTTAGGCTCCATTGGGCCCCTTGTGCTTCCTCCGTGAGGGAAATGTCTCCCTAGGCCATCGACCAGCCTAATGTAGTACAAAAGTTGATGATGTTGCCTAGGGGCATTTCCTCAAATTAGCCATAGAAGGCCAACGTTCCCCCAATATGGATTCTCTGGTCGATGATACGGCGGGACATTCACAAAGTACATGCTCGACCGTTTCATCTTCTTGGTCACATCCAAATCTTTTCTGCATTTTAGAAATCATAAGTCAGTACCTTACATAATGACGGATTGATACTACTTTCGTTCAACCGATTGCATCTCCTTAGCTATTAACTCAATGCATATGACACATGAATGACATTTTGTCCATAAGTTGGTTGTAAAACTAAGGAATTATTGTTAATAAAATAAAATAAATGTCTAAAACATCTTTCGAAGAAAATTATATAAGGCGGGAAAGGCGCAGAAAATATGAAACAAAGAAGGCAATAGAGGAAATGCGTGCTGCCTTGCCGTCATACGAGATTGACGAAATTCGCCAATATAAGCTACCATATCATGAAGCATTGCTTATGGGATTAGACGAAAGGGGTCACGTGTGTACAACAGCATACATCAAACAGTTACTGGATTTCCAGAATGATCTTAGGGAGAAAGCGGGGCCACAAAGTATAGTATATGCAAGACCTCAACTGATATGCAGTGATGTGGAACTGAAACTATTAGCCGATGCTCTGATGAAGTCAGAAATATACCATAATAAAGAAGACTATGCAAGGGAATGTGATACATTTCTTAGGATAGCGACTCATTTTGCTTTCATCCACGAAGACTGGTGGTGGTTAGGTGAGCAATTGTTAGTACAATCAATTGACGTATCATCGCAATATGCCTTTCTGGGTGGAAAGTTCGAGGCATTGAGCCGGTTTATTTACGCCAAATTCCTCGCTGAAACTGTTCTGGAACACGAGTCTGCAACTGAACAGCTCGAAAAGGTTCGAGACTTGTCTAACGGTAGATCATGGACTGCTGGCGATATTATTCCACACTGCGGTACCCTGTTCGTAGAAACAAATCGCCTCTTGTATCATTGTTTAATGCGCAAGGCACAACAACAGATGGTTTCTGATTTTCATAAAGGGAGAGCAATAACGATGGTAGCAAGAAAGAGAGCTGCTGATGCATGCTATTACGATGGTGAAACTAAGGCTTATCTTCAAAAAGCAGTATGCGAAATGGGATACCATAACGCTGAATCTGCAATAGAAAGTTGTAAGAGAGCATATCGTATACAAGAGAAGTTGGGATCTAAAGAAGGGATTTGTGAGACTCGAATACAGCTAGCTCAGGCGTACTTGATGAACGGAGATACACTCCTTTCATTAAAAACCCTGGTATTAGCAAGGGAGATGGCCGAATTACACCATATCAATTTTTACTTGGCCCAAGCGTATAGGTTTATGGGTGAATTTCATTTAAGCAATGGAGAACCTGAAACTGCAACGCCTTTGTTAGCAAGTGCTCTAGAAATTTTCATGCAAGGAGGATATTTGAACTTCTGCGAACAAGTACGTAACTTGGAGGCCATTTCGATAGGTTTAGAATTATTCCCCAAATTTTTAAAGCTTCTTGCTAGAACTAATCACCCTATAAAGGGAATTCATTATTTGCTGCAATTAGTTGACTGGAAAGACTTGAGGACTACTCATTGGGATGAAGAGGAGCCCTCCATTAACTCAACCTCGGTTCCCGACGAAACTACAGAAGAGGAAGAAACTGTGGAAATGCCCAGTGAAGAACAAGAAGGCGAAAGTGAAACTGGGTCTATTTTAGAGTTGCATGTTCACCAAATCTCAGGGAGTCTATCGGGAAGTGACAAGTCGTCTCTGGACAGCGAAAAAGAAATTAAAGAGGAAGATTTGTAATTGATTTAATAAATAATAGCCAGCAAGTAAATACCCATAATTTCTATTTATATTTCCCCGTTGAATTTTAGTATCCAAAATTGTATCTTTCAAAAAACCAATATGGTCACACTCCGTATATTTTCCCGGCTCAATATGTCGCTGTCATGGGGTTATGGTTATCGTGAGCAAATTTATACCAAGAATATAATAACAATCAACCGAGAAGGCTGATTTTAATATGACGTAGGGGGGAGGGGGGCTTAGAAAAGCTTAACTTGAAATTGTCGACCAAGATTTGCTATGAGCTTTCAACGCCATCTTGAAAAAAGAGATAAATAATTGACCGATCAATCTAGATTTTATATAAATATATGTCTGTTGTACGGGAGCCTCACTCATGGGCACTGACTTAGATTAAGTACTTGCGTACACCTACCTACTTATGATATCTAATGCCTACCTACTTAAGATAATAATTTCGTCCGACCGGCGACTCCGGCATTATAGCGGAAACAGAAATACATCATCAGATAAAATTTCAACCGTCTAACTATCACGGTTCATGAGATACAGCCTGGTGACAGACGGACGGACAGCGGAGTCTTTGTAATAGGGTAAATGATGTAAACTACATTTTAAGATCGTCTATAAAAATAACGTACCTACAATGTGTATAAACAATTTAAAAACATTTGAAAACATTTTTTTTAAATCATTATGTTTAACTTTAAAAAGTGATAATAGCGTAATATATTTAAAGTTTTTAACGAAGAATTAAAAAAAAATGTTTTAAAATGTGTTTAAGGTATGTTATTTTTATAGACGATATTAAAATGTAGGTTAAATCGTTTATTTATATACATATTATAATGATTAATATGTTCTTTTGTAATCCTGAAGAAGCTTTTTCAATAAAGCGAAACGTCGACGTAGTGGGAAATCCCTAATTTTATTTTTATCTTATAGCGAGGAGGAAAAACTTTATTAAAAGGGATAAATTTGATTTTTTTTCGATATTTCGGCTCTCCATCATGATACGAAAATTAAGGTCCTACGATTTTTTCACATACCATTGATCATTGTTGAGATATCGAACGAGATAGTAAAAAATTACGATATTAAAACCTGCTGTTTTCAACGTTCTCGTGATACATCTCGTTGCCGCTCGTGGATTTACGCGCCAGGGTGTGACGTTTAATAAACAGAAGACTTCTAATGGCGCAAGTGGGCACTTGCGCTTCATCCCAAAAAGCCACCTCCAACGCACCTGGCGGTGGCTTTTGCCATTTTGCTGCGAAACGGTTGTCCCACGGAAAACTTCATACTTATTTAATATATTCCTTGTAAAAATAATTTTCAGTGTCATTTGTATAAGCGTAATGGCTTTCGAGCAGTGAGAGATCAAGCCAGGGATTGAGCCCAGCGCCCAGCTAGGCGCGCTGGGCTCCACTTTTTCAAATTAAGCGCAGCGTTACCTCTCACAACAATTGTGCCAACTGATGATACGAATATTGACGTTTTAAAATAGAAATTGTTCCTTATACATTTCTCCCAAAGGCATATTAAGAACTGAGAATCCACTCGCTTAAGATAAAAAAACGTACAATGGTCGTGGACTATTTATAGTATTCAACACGCAATTAATTTGCCATTATTAACTGGGGCGATTTGCATCTCTCGCCTTCGGCTCGCGACGTAAACCTCGCCCTGCGTTAATAATGGCTGCCATTAATTGCTCGTTGAATAATATACTATTATATTATGTTCGTTCGTAAAATACGATTTAATGAACCATACTCAGAATGTAATGTCTGCTCTTTGTGTCACATTGTAAAACAATTTGTTTGGCTTGTATTATATTTTAGGCTCAATTAACCAACAAAATTTATTTATCTTGAATGTTTGGAAACTACATGAATTCTGATAGATGGAAGGATTTCTGGAGATGTATTTTAAAGTTGACTTTTCTGCAAGCGAAACACAAAATGTTTGTATGTTTGAATTATCCGAAGTAATTAATTACATATTTTGACACCATAATGGTTTATGAATTAACTGGATATATTTAAAATGCATTAACAGCCTGATATCATCATTTTGAAGTAATTCGTTGAACGGAAAAGTTACTTTACTTGTATCCCTTTGTTATATCAAAATTTAAAATTGTGCCTTTAAAAGGACTGTTACTTTAAATTTTTTCTTTTAGTTTGACAGTTTCCTGTTTAGGCATATTATTTGGGACCAAGAAGTATTTATTTATGTTACTGTTCTGTTGTAGAGAAGTTTAAACATTTTTCTAGGCAGAGCTCATTCGTAATCTAGTCAAAATGTGTTATTAGTGTATATAATCTAGATATGGTAAGTACGTGTAAAATAGGTGGTTGCTATCCCAATATTAAGGTCATTTGTAAACAAAAATATAAAAGTAATCACTATGGAAATGTAGAAATTATGAACAAAACATGTTTAAATTAATTATGTCGTTCATAATTTCTTTGTAAATTGTAACATATATATCATAATATTTTAACACGGCTAGTTTAAATGCCAGCAAAATGTATCTATATTTATGCAAACTGATTTAAAAAGAGATATGTTGTTTACTACCAAAATTAATGTGTGCAATGTGGAACATATAGTAAGTATAAGTACTTACTAATAATTATGAACTATATTTCAACCCTCACCAATCCGAACATTAAAATGTTATATAGCATGATACCCCTTGGGATACCTTATTTCATTCAATTGTTTATGCTGAATACAGCAAAAAAAGATAGTCGCTAAATTAAAGTTCCCATGGTTATCTATGCTTTGCTAAAAATAAGAACGTTAAATAAATTGCCAATCAACGACATTTGATAAAAAATACTTGACATTTCTCATAGTGCAGTTTATTTTGACATTTTGTCAAACTTTTAAATACAAATTTTGAATAATGACTAATTTGTCAATGATGTTCAACAATGTTTATCCTAATAACAGAGTTGCACAATCAACCGTAAGTAAAATTTATGAAAAATTTTCGCAAACTGGGATCCGTAAAAGATGTTTAAAGACCAGGTCGACCTAAAACATTAAATGACGATGAACGTCTTCATGTAGTGCTGAGTTTAACCGAAAATCCAATTAATTCTGTGAGAAAAATAGCTCAACAACATGGCGTTTTTAAATCTGTAGTTCATCGTAATGTGAAGAAAGTGGTCACCATTTAAAGTTCACGAAGTGTAACAACTTTTACCTGGCGATGAAAATAGAACCAATGGACTTAATTCAGCGATTCCCCGGTAGATGAGTAATAGTGTTTAAATTTTGGCGGTATCCGGTTATGCCTCGCTAACCGGTTTTGCCCCCCATTCCCCTACCACTAGATTCGTGATTATCCAAGTGTAAGTGTCTACATCTTTCATTAAATTTTTCAAATATGTGGATTTCGAGGAAAACATAAAAAAATTCTCTAATACTTATGTTAGGATATTACAGTGTTAATCCACTTTATAAATAGGACTTATAGCGTTTTGAGGAATAATTTCTCCATCAATAATCTCCAATAATTTCATTCAATTTTTCAAATATATGGACTAATTGCGGTTTAAAGCTCCTTATGCAGAGTCAGTTATTGAGCCTGAAACTTAATTTTTACTTTTTTTTTGATAAAAAATGTCTTCGTCTTGGGAATACATCATATAAGAAAAATGCGATCCGTAGAGATTTGTTGTACTTTCCTCGTTTCCACATTGTACTAAATTTTCACCATGAGATTTGTTAATAAATTCTAAACAGTGATTTAGGCTTTGAGTTGTACCGTTGCGTTGTTTGAATATTAATTATTACATATTATATAAAGACAGTTTGCATATCTTGTATAGATGCAGTAAATATATAGATACTTAGTGTTAAAATAAGGTTGTGCCTTAGTAGATAATTCAAAATTTATCAGAGATATACAAAACATTGCTAAGGGAAAATATTAAAATAAATTTAGAGCTTCCTATGTATGCATTTTATTTGGAAGTGTTGTAAATATGAATTCCATTAATCTAAGGTTATATGCTTCCTAAAATAACAAAACTATTTATAGCGAAATATTCTAAATTTTCCTTTAGACTAATTTATAATAATACAGGATGTTTCAATTATTATTGTAGAATATAAAACGTTTGCAATTTGACGAAATACAGTAATATATAGGTATATTATCCATTAATATTATATATACTTAATAATATATTAGTCCCCTGTCAAATGTACAAAAAGGCTCCCGTGGGCTACTTGATGATGCAAGTGTGGTAGTAGTCTCAATCTCTGTATTTGACCTTGAAGAAATATAATTTCGATATTGCCACTATCAAAAAATAATGCGTAGGAATTTTGCGCGCGAAAAACAAAATGGCCGTCTTCGCAAACACTTTTTGCAATTTATCACCCTCATCTCAATATTAGGAAAAAAGTTTTATACAAAACATATTGCTAGGTAGGTATATAAATTCTACACAAAACATTTTATTACAAATTTTTACGTAGAACTAACCATGTTTTCAAAAAAAGGGGTGGAACGTCCCTTTTATATGAGAAACCACCCCTAGCGATGAATGTGCGAAAAAACACATTTCTCGTAAATCGTTCATCGGACGACAAAAAAGTATAAGAATATAAAATCATCAATAAATTCTGCACAAAAAAGTCCTTTTTGACGTCTTGCGGTTTACGAGAAATTTACGGTTTACTTACCGATGGACAGTTTATGAGAAATGTGTGAAAAATCGTTGCCATGAATGGTTTTTCATAAAAAGGGGATGTTCCACCACCGCAGAGATGTAAATTCAGCAGATATTTATTCCTCATACCTCAAGAATTCGTACCCCGAAATAATTTTTTCACTGTTTGTGTCAATTCACTATATTTTGTTCTATGTACGTGGACTATAAGACTATATACTGTAAAATGTTGGGAGATTGGGGTATTTGTCATATAATTACTGTTGTCCGATGTCCGATGGCCCTAGAAATAATGTCAAACATGTGAATGTGTACAGGCAAAACCCTCATACTTAGACATACCTATTCATTTTATTTTTTTTTGAAAACTAGAAAAGTAAACTTTTTGAGAAAACGGTTAGTCCTACATAAAAAAATATAATAGATTTTTTTGGGTAGAATTTATATGACAATATTTTTTATATTAAGCTTTTTTTCCTGATACTAATGGTTATTTAGATAAAGTGGAAAGTGTTTCCGATTGCGGCCATTTTGTTTTTCGCGCGCTGTACTCAAACGCATCATTTTCGACAGTGTCAACAACAAAATTTTTGTTGCCTCAAAGATCAGACAGATGAACAATGTACATTTGAGAGGAGACTATATTATATGTGCAGTTGATTTTAAGGATAATATTTTTCGGTTTGGAATGTATTAATGCATATGGGTGAGGATGTACTTGTATATTCATGTGAGTATACGAGTAATTTAAACTATTTTAGGATTTTATATTAACAAATTTTTATAAATATGAACTAATTTTCAAATTAATATTTTGAATTAAATTTTTTTTAACGTTACGTTAAATTATACGAAATCGAAATCGATAAAAGTCAATTGAATAATTGAGACATTCTATATTATTGGAAAGAGAGTTTATTGTTTATTGTTAGAGATTAACTAAGCATAGTATGTTAATTTTACAATCACCAAGCATATTAAACCAGAAAATTGTTATTTTTCCTAAGCATCAATGAAAAACGAATTAATCAAAACTCGTTTCGTACTAGTTTATTGAGGTCCATTCTTTATATCTATAAAAATATACATAAATATACTTGTGATCGTGATCTAGTTAGAAAGAATTAGGTTAATAACGATGAAACACCAGATTATATTGTACAAATATATTATAAAGTTAAATATTCCCATTATATTATATTGTATGTTGTATTTAGGATCATCTAGTCGGGCTACAAAATATCTAATAGTTTAGTATAGTGTATATGAGTCTATATATTTTCTGAAACCAAAGGTCCCAAAAATAGTTTACGACCTTGCTGCTTTAGGCATTTATAAGAGTCATTTATTCCTATAATTCTTATTATGAGTACACATAAATATAATAACAATAATAGTATTGATAATCAGATTTATTGAACAATTTCCACAAAGGAAAAAGTAAATTACTTCGAAACTAGTGACAGTTAGTATATCATGCAGCTTGGCGTAGATGGCAAAGGAAGGCGTAAGAAAGAAAATTATAACAAATTTAAACAAATAAAGCAATCCATTTAATTAAAAAGTACAGAATTTATCTCAAAATATATTGCTAATTCGGCATTGCTTGGAGGTTGCGGGTAGGTAATACGGTACGAGTAGGTGCGAGTAGGGTAATCCCAAACGAAATCAAAAAGTCGTAAAACTAAATAGAACACTTCGTCATATTTTATTAAATTGTAAAACAGTTATAACACAAGAAATACACACTTAATAGGTTTTAAAAATTTATAATAAACTCTACACTCCATACTAGAAATTCTGCTCGAATTCCAAACAAAGAGGTTATGGAAACTATGGTAATGAATGAAATCATAGAACGGCTGCCGATGCTGCCACTACAAATAAGTGACCCTTACCAATATCTTCTAAAGTTTCCTAAACCACCCATGGATGAGCCTTTTTTACTGGCAGTGGCTTATGAGAATCGGTATTCTACTTTAATTATGAGGTATGTGTTAAAACCTAATAACCACCATAACTGTTATATACTTACACCCACCTAGTTGATATACATTCGAACTAACAACTATAGTGATACAATAATTTGCTGTTACACATGTCTTTAGTCTTATCTGTAGAAGTCAGTAGGTGTCAACATGATATATAAATGTGTAGATGAGATAAAATGCCAGACAAAAGTTTTGCTCCACTTGAGCTGTTCTTCTTTAAAAACTTGGAAGATGAACTAACATATTCCCACTGTAACATTTTACATAGGTAGGTGACAAAAATATCAAATAGAGACTTTAAAATTTGAAACACAAGAAAACAAAAAAATATCTAAAGAAAACAACATTTATTCAGTTTTGGACATACCTACATACATTTGTACTAACCTGTGTATATTGGCCTAAAACATGATTTTAAATAGTTTGCTATTAAATAAGAATACATACACAATGTTTAGGGAAACTCGTATTATATTCCTCGGATATGTATGAAAAAGTGTTTTATGTCTTGGAATGTCATTGGTTTTCACGATTATTTTTACTATAAATGTTTATATTGTAGTTAATTTATTCCCTAATTTTTTAGATTATCGTTAGCGGGTGAAGATTTATGCAATGTAACATAGTTACCTATTTATCAATTTGGATTTTGCCGAGGATTTTTCTAATGTCCATATGTCCATAAGTTTCTAATGTCCATATGATTTTTCTAAGTTTGGAATGTCCATATTCCAAACTTGTTACAGAATATAGGTACTATTATTACCTCTGATTTTTTTCTCAAGGAAAATTCTAGCCTCATATACACTATAATTGTCTAAAGGCAGTCTACTTTTGTCACTCGATTATGTATCATATACCATATATACATAGAAGACATCAGCCATCAGATATAGAGGGTATCAGACCCACATGTCGGCTTTGTTGACAGTGTATTTTAAGATCGTTTACATACTAGATTAGTCTAGTTACATGTCATCGTTAAACTGTGAATAAAGCCGACCCCTTTATTATTTTAATGTGTTAAATCCATATCAAAGTGATATCGTTCAATTTGAAAATATATTAATTTAGCTGAAATATCAAATCATGGGTTTTATTACCTTTTCCTAATCCAGTTCCTTTCATAGAAAATATGCTTACTGTAATAATAAGACACGCACTTTCTAAATGAGAAGTTAGATCAAAATTGGAATGTTTCCTGAAGTTAATTAGATAATTATCTAATCGTCACACGTAAGTAATAGGTACGTTCTGATCTCTAATTAGTAACTAAACTGAGTGAAACGTTGAATTACCTGATTAATTTATAAGGTTTCAGAAAGCTAATGTGAAAGATATTAATATTATTTTTTAATAGAACAAAAGTTTTCATGGCAACTTTATCGGATTGAGGTCGAAACTAGTTATTTGTATACCTAGGCTGCGACATTTCTTTTCTCGTATCAAGAGAAAAATTATTGCCGAGGCCGCCCCTACGGCCGAGGCGAATAATCTCCAGGTCGCTAAAAAATTTCGCGGCCGTCGTGACACACTATCTTTATGCAGCTATATGTATGGCTGTAATTTTTTTTAACTGATAAATCTATAGTTAGAATTTAGGTATAAATCTCTATTGCGCAGGCAAAAGGGCATATGTGAATAAATATGAATGTTCAGAATTAATTTTCTATGTTTCTCCCAATTTTATAAAATCAGGAAAATATTTGAGTAAATTAATTTGAATTTGGTGACAAAAGTTAGGGTGAAAAACAGTAATTACTCAATTTTTCGACCACTACTCATTTTTCGACAATGGCGTATTCTAGAATTTAAACTAGACTTAATTATTTTAAGCCCAAATGATGCAAAAACTTTACAAAAACAGTAACATAAGTCCAATCCAAATGGATAGAACAGCATTTTATAAAAAAAACTCTTTTTACGTTCTGACATTTCTCACACAAATATACTAAAATATGCACAACATTTACAGAAACATAGCAGCATATGCAACATATCAGATGCTTTTGTTTAGTTACTCATTGGGTAAAAGCGAATTAAGTCATACTGGTATTTCAGACACAAGTTGACTTAAATCTTTTATATCGGAAAAGCATTGGATGAAAAGGGAATTAAATTACATGTGTCATCGCTGTTGTGGTAATTAGGCCATTTAACACAATTCGTTGAAGTGTTAGTAATAGGAGTTGACTTAAGACGACTTTACCAGACACATCTTTAGCAGACGGCGCTTTCACCAATGTAGTTAAGTGGTTTTAGCCATTTTCTGACTTATGCCCTTTTACCCGCACAATAGAGAAATAACACCACGATTTGGACCTAATATACTTATAGTGGCGTCAGATCTCAGCGTTTCTATGAAAATGATATAGAACACTGAGCCCCTGCGGCCGAGGCGAAATAATCTCGAGCAAATAATGGCTGTAATTTTTTGTAACTGATAAAAACAGTGAGAATTTAGATATACCTAAATGACACCACGGTTTATAACACACTTATGGTGGCGTCAAATCGCAGCGTTTCTATGGAAATGATAAAACACTGACGATTCGCTCATTGACAAATACTGAAAATGTCTGACTAACTGTATAATATGAACCGGCCGCTAAATTGAATTTCGCTTCCGCTACATAGGCCGCGAAATGCCTACTTCGCGTCTGGTTGCACAAAAACTTAATTTTTACAATTTTTACAGGTTAACTGTCAATTTTACAAGTTAGTAGCATTATTTACGTTACAGAATTCTGTTTTATTTGTAGGTATCATATAATATATCTATGTTAAAAGCCGTGGTATATATACTGTTATTTCCGGTAATACAAACTTTGGACCATGAAATAGTTAAAATTGAAGCATCAAAGCTTACGACAATTTATTCAGGATTTTTTGTAAACGAAATTTGAAATCTATCTGATATATTTACAAATGAAAAACAGTTAAAATATATATCAATACACGCAAGAAGGTGACAATCATATCCTTCTGCCCGCCAGTAAAAACAGTGTTCCGGGCATGTTGCGAACACTATTTTATCAGCAACCGACTGTGTTGAAAGTAAACGATTTTATTTACTTCATGTAATTGTAATTGGTTCAAATTTCGTGGCAAAAGCCACGCATCGTAAATTATTTTAATGTTGTCGTAATAATCGTTGTTGTAATGTCTTTAAGTGATATTCTAATGCCAACCTTTTACAAGTTGCATATTTAAATTGAAAAGAAAATGGTTGCAAGGTGAAGATTTACCATACCATCATGAGGAAGGAGAAACAATTTAATTCAAGATGAAGAAATGGTAAATTGTTTAAGAAAAAACCCCTTTGTACCGGCTGTGACATGCTTGTCATGGTATGTTTTCTGCCTCGTTGTGGACAGCTAGACGCCTAATTCAACAGTAGTTATACAGCTGCTAAAAAGCCTTGGTTACCTAACCGCACTAAAGAAGCAAGGCTGCTTTTTGCCTACAATTATGTTGACAGAAGTTAAGGTTCCTGGTCTAATGTTATTTTTTCGATGAAAAAATGTTCGTCATGCCACGGTGGGTCACTTCGAGTATATACTCGTAGACCAAGAAATTTGCCCTACTAAGAACGATATGCTAAGCCAGTTAATAATAACTGTCTAGTAACAGGCCTAGTAACAGGAGTCTGCTGGTTTATAGAAGGAGGGCTAAATGGCGAACATTAGACATTTGTTACAGAACATTACATTTACCATTGGTGTGTCTCACCGACACAGTCTGCACGCAATAATTTTACAGTTGTGGTTGTATGGAGAAGTATTACCTACCTATTATTATTATTAATTGTAGGTACTTAATAAATAATTAAAAATTTTATTATGAATAATTATTTCTTATTATGCATTAATGTAATGCATTGGCTTGAAAAATAGCCCAATATAAATGTTGAAAATAGGGGTGAATCGCCGCTTCATTATCTTCACCCCACGAGTTGCTACTGGTATTGGCAATTTTAATTTTGTTTGTCAGTGAATTGTCTATACATTTTTCAGCGACATTGGTAGATTTCCAGCCACCGGCACCGGTTGAAATTTTTGCTATTTCCACCATTATCACCAATAGGCCGGATACGCCATTCCGGATAAGTTAGACGAACGTTTAATTTTTAGGATAGGGTAGCTTTAAAAATCCTCGACCATTAATAGAATAAACAAATAATTTTGAAAATTTAAAGGCACAAGCATCTACTAGAATGTTTATTTACATCATGTGACAGCGTACATTCAATGTTATTGGTCAATTAATTTAACCTTGTACATTACACAAGGTATAGAAAATTTGCACAAGGTACACAGATTTACTCTAAGAAATGAAGTTGATTTTATGCTATCCACATTGGTCATTCGATTCTTATGTTTAATAACAGACACTGATATTAATTTGTGCTAAATATCAGCTGGAAATTTGAGATTAATTCTAGTTTTCATTTACCTGTTCCAAATAGTTGTTTTGTTACTTGTATTTTAATTTGAGACCTGGCAACGTTGCGTATGTTTTGGAGTAGCTCTGTCGTTATATTTGTGTGGCGTCTGTTTGCTGTTAAAAACTGTATACTATATCCAACGAGAGAACGGACTTGCACTCGAGCGAAAATTCGTCTGTTTTGGTCAGATCTCCGCCCCTTAGAACATTAGTTCAACGCCCTCAACGTCTTAATTGGCTCAGCAGGTAGCCAGGGCCGGCGCCTGGGTCCGATACCTACCTGGTACCTAATTATATAAAGTACCTATTACTGCCTACCTATTCACAGTTTGTATTTGTAGTCTCGCAAGTACGACGTCGCATCGAATGACGGTCCTGCGTAGCCCCTCCTCTTTAGTTGCCGATGCGCAAAGCAAGTCCATTCTCTCGTTGGATAGAGTATAGTTAGTTGTGAGAAGCGTTCGAATTTAGTTTTTTAGTGGTTTAATATCCCTTGATAATAATGGTGAAAAAGTGCGAGACTTGCAAAAAGCCATTTGAATAGGAAACTGTTCATTTCGAGGTACGCTTTGTTTACTAATTTGTGTTCCGTCTTTTTTCCGCTCTAATAGGTATCCTGCTTTTCTACATACACATACATATATAGGTTTGTATGTATGTATGCAGATCGGAGTGTAGTGGTTCACCTCCACTACAGCCACTTAGGCCTCATTAAGCCCCTTGTACTTTCCTCCTTTTTTTACTTAGAGTTCTTCTCTTCAAAGCATCCTATTTATTACGGGTGGCTTGGTGGCAAATTCTCTAATAATTTATGTATGATAGCATGGTTCTGAGTTACCGAGATATATCACTCTGTTCTCATTATCATTTATCCGGGACCACACGCCCGCAGCAGATGTTGAGTATTCCCAGGTCTCAGGTGGACTGCCACGGCCCGTCCCCAAGCCTGTCTGGTCACCCATCCAAGAGCGCCGGCTTGCTCAACTCGAAAATCGAAATCTTACCGGCCAAGTCTCGCGGCTAGGCGGTCCCCAATATATAGCAATACAATACGTATCCTTCACATACATTTGAATAGGACAGTATTCCTCTATCTTTTTTTTATATTCGAATGTAAAAATTCTGTAAGCCTTAGTCCTAGATTTCCAAAACTGTGGATGCCAACAGGATGAGTCGAACATTTTCCTTTTTTTAATTTACAAATAATCTATCTGTTGTATGCAGCATGGGAGGGCCGTAAATGTATGACTAATCTCATAAGTTTATACCTTAAAGTATACCTACTACAAGGGCAGATCTTTACCTAATCTACTACCTATCAGATATTTACCTAAAATGATGGATTTTTGTGGCAACGTGTTTCCTTATATTCGTAATATGGCGGTCGTTGATAACGCGTCTCTATGTAACAATGTCCCAGGGATTGGCACTACAGAGGGCCCTTGAGCCAAATGCATACTAGATGCCCTTCCCTTCCACCACCGACCGACCGGACCGTTGTAACATCACTTTTTATAACATCGGAGAATTATATTTTTTGGATCACAAGTAGATATATAATTTTTTTTACGAATCTGTAATTAAAAAATACAACATACAAAATTAAAAAGAATTCGGTAGAAATATAAACAAAAAGTAAACAACTCTAACAAAATAAACTGAAAGAAACACAACACAAATAATTTTTAACCAGATTTTCATTATCAATGCTGATTGGTCAATTTAGAAAGATTAACTGAGATTAGCCAAGATTTCTGGTAAATGAAAAAAACGACCCGAGAACGGGGGGCCATGGACCATTTTTTATATGGATAATCGGGCCCTGACATGTGGTTTCCCTTTTTATCATAAAATACAAGAATAAGTAACCATAAGCGTAACTATAAACCATAAGATTAACTATAAATCTGGAAACGAAATGCAAATAGATCAAATTTTAAAAAAGGTGGTAGAAAAAAATCACATATAAGTATCAGAACATTTCTCTGAAGTAAAAGTGCCTTAATTATTAATTAAACAATCCTCTATCACTTTTACCCTATATAAAACAATGTACCTACTATTTATGTCAATGGTGATGTTCTTATGTTTTCTTTATTTTTAGAACTGCGCCATTCCTGATGTCTGCTTCAAGAATCCTTCATGTAAAAATATGCTGTATTTACCACTTTCCTGCACAAATTTTTGTGCATCCCCTGACCTATTTACCAACAATACAGAATACCAAAGAGAGTATATTACCAAATATTTCCAAAATTCCCCTCACTATAACGTGCTAAACTTTATGACAGAGGATGGCGACAGTTTTCCATATGCTACGATATCTACCCCGCTAGAAAACAAATACCTCTTTGAAGAATCCCCCCAACCTAATTTCATTCAGACTGATGTTGGATATATTCCTATTATGTTGGAAAACTGTAGAAGTGGTTTAGATTTGGTTCAGTGTGAAGTTACTGCGTCAAGGAAATAATTTTTACTGCTCAACTAATTTGTAAATCGTTGCTGGTTTATCTCTACTAGAGATCAACTAGATGGTTCTTGAATATATTTTTTTATAACATTAATAAAACATTTCGCCAAAGAAAATATGACTATTATTATGGAAATGTGGAAATTTTTTTTACAAATAAAACTTTTTTCCAAATTAACATTTAGGTAGATATTACTAGGTACTTAATGCCTAAATAAGTTAGTGTAGGTATAGAATCTATAAATTTACAAATCTCATATAATATTTTATATGTATTTATTATTTGGGATATAGTCTATGGCTACCCTAGATACGAACTATAACGGCAACTGATATTTATTTTGTCAATAATCTTAGGCAATAAGGACTATTTACAAGCTTTTACAACGCTTGCTATGTTTGTAGCAACTGAATTTTAAAGCAGTTATCCTGAACCGATTGAGCTAAGATATTGCATGCGCGTTTAGTTTGATTGACAATGCAGGGTTAGCTAAGGCGGGATCTTCGTAAGACAGGCCGGGGACAAGAATTTATGACGTCACGATACTGGCCCGGTCACGGCATTACGTAATATACAATATAAAGAGATTTTTATGAGTAAAACGGAATATATTCTAAACCAAACTGTTACTTATGATAAAATAACTTGAAAAGGGTTTTCCACATTACAATAGAGGCTCTTAAGAAGACCTCGCCAATAGCCTTCACTAAAACCGATTGCAAAACGAAGCTCTGACTATGAAATTTCATTAATTTTCTGTTTGATCTATTCCGATCCTATTTTGACTGTCAATTTCATGTTGATTATTTTTGATTAATTATTAGGGAATATATTGGAAATAATACCTATGACTGGTATTAGTCACAGTAACCAATTTCTGTTAGGGCTTTAATTACATTTAAAATCAAATCAACGGCTGTTGATTGTTTTACTGGATAGAGGGCAACAATATCTATAATCTATAAATAGTCACGTCCCGATTTGCTAACTCATGTCGCCTTTCATCTGGGTGTTTTCGCTTAACATGTGATTTTTTTTGTCATATGGGTAGAACGGTTTATTTGTTTTTTATATATAGCGCTATACCAATTTTAAAGCGTTATAAGCGGTTAGGGATAGTTTGGTGGTGCTCGAACAAATGTTGTAGGGACCGACAAGGGTCAAAAGTGCTGGCGATAAAAAAATTTCGGTGATCAAAAATTTAGTTGCTCCAATCCGTCTGAAATTCTTTTATCACGGGGTTTTTGGGGTCCGCAATTACTATTTTGGGTTGAATTGTTCGGTTCAAATATTGTAATTGAATTTGAAAAGTACTCCTTTTGGTTGGCTACTTGTGTAATTTGGCGAGATGGGCGTCAATAGCATTGGTTTGCAATCTCTCTAGGAGAAGGAAAAATCAAATTCAAGCCCGGAACTGTGTGTTGTTAGGCACAAAGTAAGCTTCAAGCTGAAATAAGCAAAGTTAAGTAGTCAGATAACTAGATGGTCTCCTCATATATTGAACTAGAAACTAGACTGTACCAAATAACAGGCAAACGACCATACAACAATGACATACTTAGAAATGTGTCCAGCGGTAACTAAAAAATTAAAAATAAATTAATGTTAAAAAAATATCTTTATAAACAAGCTTTTATTTACTGGATAGGGCTGGAACCTTTGATGTAACTATAACACTCTGAGTAGTTTCTACAAACACCAAAACACTTTACACTTTCACTTCGCTCGACGCGCGTTTCGCCAACCAAGTTGGCATCATCCGGAGACGATTAAAACCAGTTTTAATCGTCTTTACTCCAAACACTGGAGCTTTACTCCAAACACTAAGAATGAAGAAGCTGGAAGTTGCAAATCCCTGCATATCACCGTGAACGGTTGGGTGTCATTATTTTTAGAAATAATTTCTCAAAAACCTTCGAAAGAACAGGCAGGAGACTGATTGGTCAATGCGATTTGACCTCTGGAGGTTTTCCCGGCTTATCTATGACTTTAATTGGGGCTATGAATTTAATTTCCATTGTTCCTTAAAAAACCTAGCCTTATTATGGAATTAAAGAATGCAGTAATAAACTTCACATACCTTTTTCTGTTCTATCAATACTTGCCCTGTGATTGTTGTATCCAGGAGCTTTCTGTGCATTAAGATCTGTGAATTGAGATGGTGCCTCTAGTAGAGCGTGGATATCTTCTTTTTCTTCTTCAGGAATCTCAGCTGGTAGAGGTGTGAAAACATTTACAAGGTGGTTGGCAAATTCATTGATCTTTTGTTTGTTCATTGCCCATTCTCCATCAGCTTTGCAATAGGTGGAATGACTTACTGTGGATGTTTCAACTTTTTAAATGTCTTGCAAAGTAAGTAGTCAGTTGCTTCTGTGGGACTCAAGCGTGTCCAAGTATCGTTGAAGTTCCTTGTTTTGTAGATTATTGAGGATATCTTTGATTTCAGTTGACTTTTGTCATGGTGTGATGGTGGTATTTGCATGATTGTGGAAACAATTTTCACATTGCATGCAATAAAGGTTTTTTTTAATAAATAACTATTTTCTGTAATATAATTTTTGCTAGGTATTTTGTTGTTATTTTTTATCTGGAAATGTATTTCCGAACAAGAAAATTACCTCAGAATTTAGAGGACACAGCGCAACTGTTTCTTATTAAAAAGAATGGCAAAAATAATTAACTAGAACGTTGTTTTAACTACACGCTTACCTATTTTTAAAGAATAAATGGAGTTGTATTTTCATTGTTCCAAGCACCCTGTATCCCCCTGTGTTCAACAAATTATTTTTAACTGCATTAAAAAAATTAAACATTACCTTACATTAAAAAAGTTTCTTCGAAATTAAAATTCACATATTGACTTATAAAACCTAACAAATAAAGCTTTTTCAACTTTATTTACCTGCTTTCTCCCTACTCTTAAATGTTATCATATTTAACGCTTGACCCTTATAATATTCTACGTTCAAAACGCCGCCGTATAAGTTTTACTCACATCGTGACGTAATGTGCGAACCGGACAAAAATTGGAATGGTTACATATATCTTGGTTTCCTTATATTATATAAACCTATTTTTCATTTATATGTGATTTACTAATTTAGATAATCAAAATAATTGTAATTATGCAAAAATTGAAGATCATACTCTAGAACAGAGTAGGTATGTATTAGTGTTATTCGTATATTATTTGGTATAATACCAAACATTTGTTTCTTGAAAAATGTTCAAAAAATTGTTATTCTTGACAACTTGGTCTTTGCTGAACAAAATATTGTCCAATATTTGTGTTTATATTAATTTATAATTATATTATGAAGTTTGGAGGACGCTTTTTATTTTTCTCAATTTAACAGCAGGGGAAAATTAATTAAATAAATTACTTTAGTAATTTTCCCAATGTGTTATTTATTTTTCAACAGCACTAGTAGCAAAATAAAGTGAGTTTATATTTATGTTAAATATTAAGTAAATATATTTGCCAGAAAATTTTAAATTTCGTTTCCTATGAGATAAAAAAATGTAATGTAAGAGGTTTTTATTCAAATATCACATAGTTATGTTTCTCACATGCATGTAGAATAAGACCAAATAATAAAAATGCCCGGAAACGAAAACAGTCTGGGCACTTATTGGGCATTCATGTAAATGCTTTACTTCGAAGATTATTTTAGAATGAGAACACAGTTAAGCAGATGAATTATTGTGTGTAATATTTATTCGGAATTCACTCACTGATCACCATCAAACTCAAGTGCAGGAAAAATACCCTGAAAATAATATTCATTTCCAAGCATTTCCCATATAAAGTCGACACTAATTTCCAGTGACGTAGCGTGTTATGCCTGTTTCTCATAGTCACCAGGTCTGCGTAGGTAAACACATGTATTAAAAAAATATGCATAATTTAACCTGCATATACTATGTAGACAAAATTAAAGATAAATGGACTTATAGCAATAAAATTTTACAGAAAAATAATTTGGTTTTCTAATATACTATCAATAATCTATATTTCATAAAAAATATAAAATACGAATCAACAAAAAATATATGCTTAAAACTAATATTGTGAGAATATTATTTATTAAAATAATATAGATAACGATGAAAAGTGATTTATTAACTATTACAACATTTCTGAACCACTTGCTCTCCGTTCTGCTCAAATGATTTCCTGTACTTATCTTATATGTTGACTATATAGCAAAAATGCTATCCCTATTTTGGCAAGTACAAAATTTCAAAAGAACTAGTTAAATTTATTAATATCCTAGAAAAATATAAGCATAAATAAGTACTGTATATACCTCTCATAACAATAATGGTAGTGCAATAAGATATTTTCAGCAATAAATATTCCATTCTGGTTGAATATAACTATTATAAGTAAACACAAATTATAAGCATTTGATTAAAAAATCATGAATCTTTCCAATATATTACTATATCTGTGTTCCTTACAAGAATCTTAGCAAGAAAGTTGGATTACGAACTATCATGGTTCCCGTTCAACTAGAATAGAAAATATATATAGGTATATAAAAATATAAAAAGTTACTCTGTTTCAGAAGCTGTAGTTTTCATAACATATTTCACAGTAAACGCAAAGGCTGCGAATCCAATAATAACACATAAATTTGTAATACATGATTGGAAACTACTTGGTTGAGCCGCTGCTTGAATAGATTTCTGATTTTCTAATGCCACATTTTGAGTTGCACTTCTTTTCGCTATTTCAGCCTGAAACAAAACAAAAAAATATACTTAACAAAACATAAATATACATACACAGGTACAATAAGTCCATTTAGCACTATCGTTTTATTGCATAATCTGAAAGTTCGCTATGTATAGCAAGTCTCTGCATACTTATTAAACACAGTGATTATTTTATTTATGGTGTTTATCTTAATCATGTGTGCTTGTTGGATCTTCAACAGATGATAATTAAAATTTTATAAACATTAAAAAAAATATCTTCTAATAGTACAGTACTTTTTTCCTGCAAAAGGTCTGACGGGCAAAAAACCTTCGGAAATGTGTCCCTCTACACGCCAGGTTATTTGTACTAAATTTGCAACCCTCTCCGATTGGAGCATAAACTACTCCAGACATTCAAAGGGGTGAAATTGCACTAACGTGGAAACGTACCTTCAACGTATCTGTTTATTTACTAATGTATGAATACGTAAATACTAGTAAAGTACCTACAATCATGAAAAAAGTTTTGCACTATACAAATATGTCATTTAAATACGATGTTGCATGTTTCAGCAGGTTCATTTTGTAATCTTTCACTTGAGCATGTGGCAGGTTCATTTTGTAAAATCTTTCAAAGAGACTCAAAATGCTTGACATTAAAATGTAGCATTGTGCTTTATTAAAAAAGAAAATTTTTGAGATAAGACGACACCCCTAAATGATAGAAGATAGGCTGCCTAAAAATTCAGAAGGGATGTTTTAGTGTTTTTCTCAAAAATTGTCTTTTTTTTAATAAAGCAAAATTATTGTAGGGAACGCTAACTTTTAAATGAAAAAAGGAAAAGGTCAGCACGGCACCTTTCCTGCTCCCAAGCAAACAGTATTACGTCAAAAAAAACCAATCGGCAGTTAAGTACAGGAAGCAGTGGTCTATCGAAGTATCGAACCACGAAAGGAACCTCGAATATTTTGCTTTGGACAGGAGTTATAGCACATGCGACAAAGGAGTAAATTTCTGTACAATTTTTTAATGTATTGGGGCTCTCATAATTTCATTAATTTTGAACAAAACACCGTTGGAAAGCTCAATTACTCAGAAACATGATGCTTTTTAAATAATTGCAATCAGACCAATGGTTCAGCCTCAGACGCTCAGAATGTTAGACCACAGCCAAAACTCGGTCCCGTAACCTTGAGAGAAAAAGTGAAATATCTAGGTACCTTTATGAATATGTAATAACTATGTTATTAAGAAAGATATATTATTATGGTAGGCTATACATATTTATAGTAGGTATATTAATTAACAAGCATGTAATGATGGCTAATATTCACAAGGGTGAAGTATATAGCGATAGCAATAGCGATTATATGCAAGCCGCATAGGTACTATACTTGATCCACCACTATGAATAATAACAATTTTTAGTCAGTGGCGGATCACCGCACAGGCCTATGCGGCTTGGGCCTAGGGCCTCAGAATTGTTGGGGGCCTCATCCTAAAGAATCAAAATTAAATTTTTGTTGTCTGTAAAGTTGAGAACTTATGAAATAATAATTGCAGGCAAATTTTAATATCCTTATAAACCTACTTTCTTAATGGGTATTGGGTTATAGTCATTGATGCCAATTAAAAAAAACATAGTAAATTAAACAAAAAAGATAGCCAATTTCCAATTTGGTTCCAAATCGCCAAAACTTGCAATCCTGCTTGCATCTGATAACTATAACAGTGTACTGCAAGCCGATGTACTCTCCGGTCTCTTCGTCTCCCGCCACGCATTCGGCGGGGTCCGTTCGTTACCGCACATGTTAGAACAGAATGTAGAAGAGTAAGCGACACTAGGTGGTCAGCTAGAGCAGATGCTATTTCAGCAGATTGAATTATAAAGATATAAGGCCATCGTTAATTCAAATTAGTATAAGCAAAACGGAGAAACCAATGACATAGCAAAAAAAGTTAGAAACAAATTTTGATGACTATGATATAGCCTTAACTGTGTTGTGGAACAAACTGCGGATAAATACTACAAGCAAATCTTTACAAGACGTGCAGTTGAGTTTACTCCATGGCACAAATCTTCACAAATCTCTTTCCGATTTCATTAAAAGATGTAAGAAACAAATTTCAAGATATTGAGAACGAAGCAAATTTACTAACAGAATAGAAACTATAAAAATAGTGAGGGCAGAATAAGGAAAAGAAAATTGCAGTTTGGAGAAACATCTAATAATGACACACGTTTCGATGGTAGGCAATCTTTTATAGTTAACATACATAATGTGATTTGTGAAGTACTCATATCTGAGATAATGCATGATATCCATGTTTACAGCGATGTTTTGAAAGAGTTTCAAGTTTTTTTCAATGAGAAAATGAGTAGTGATCAAATTATTGAATGTGTGGATACATTATTGTTAAAATACGGCAATGATCTCGACACCAAATATTTTAAAGATGAAGTTCTTCATTTCATCAAATATATTTACAAAGGAACAAAACGTATGCGATCCTGTCGATATGTATAAATTATTAATCGACGGACTGCAGTCTACATTTCCTAATGTAGAAACCATTTTGAGAATATTTTTGCCAGTACCTATCTCCAATGCAGGCGGGTAACGTTCATTTTCTGTACTTAAACGGGTTAAGAATTATTTACGTAATTTTTAAGTCATGTTTATCGAAAATGATGTTGTTCAACTGCTAGATTATGAATCTATCATTGATAAATTCGAAAGAACGAAGGCAATAAAAGTTCCACTTTAAACGAGCAATGTTTGTGAAAACCAAATGTGTTTTTTTTAAAAAAGAATGTGATTTTTTTCTGTAGTACCTGAGAATATTTTTTTATTTTCATATATTATATTTGTTTATATTTTTGTTGATTTAAAAAATAAAAATTTTAATATTCTGCTTTGTTCATTTTAGTGAACCATCCCATTCTTAGGTCAGGCCAATAGGGGGCCTCCAGATCAGGTTGGGCCTGGGGCCTCACAAAACCATGATCCGCCACTGTTTTTGGTAGTTGATTAATTTAATTAATGTATGTTCAAAGTTTATATCCATTTTTTGTTCCACTTCTGGCACGTCATAGCATGTGCGAATAATTCGGCTCGATGGTGAAGATTGTTGCTAATATCTCATTGTCTATAGTGATAATGTGCCTAATCATTATTCACTATAATTAACATGATTCTTACCTGAGAGACAGCAAGAAATAATATTGCTTGTGGTCCCGCAATTTATATTTGGGATATACCAACCTATTCTAAATAACAAAGTATCAGGCAAAATATAAAATATAATTTTACCTGTATAGTTATGACTGTATCAGGAAACAAATCGCAGAAATGCTTATCTTTTAAATTGAACTCGAGGGACTGATAAGCAAACTGTCGTTTATCATAATCTGAGGTTTCTATACTACCCAAAGTTGGACTCTTTTCCAGCTAAAATAAAAACCATATTACAATACTTTTTATAATGATAATTTTGTTATTAGTACTATTATGTAAAAGAAATTATTTTGTACAATCCCTACCATAAAACTCAAGAGGCCAGTTAGAATTGTAGAGACACTCCATGCCGGGTTCCATGTGTCTGGATGAAAATCAGATATACTTAAGCACAGCTTCTTATTAGTTTTAAACCGTCCATTAGGAGTTATCATATATATTGATGGAGGCTTAAATGGGAATTCTCTTGGGAATATTAGCTTTCCATGGTAGAAACCACCTTCATATGGGCTATTCTCTGGGCCACAAACGACATAGTGCCTAAAATAGAAAAATTGTGCTGAATTTTATGTTGGTATGCAATATTATGTGGTGCAATACATCAATTTAGTTTAGTAGGTGAGTACCTACCCCTGAAGAGGGTGGAACATTTGATGTGACGATAGCACTGACGAAGGCAACTGCGTTTCCAGGAACATCAGACTTTGCTCATGGCGTGTTGCGCCAATCAAGTCGGGATCATCCAGAGATGGTTAAAACTGATCGTCATCGTCAGTGCTGAGTACATACTGTCAGTGTTACTCACAGTATGTAGGTACCTACTTATTATAGCAATAGTGGCACAAAGTAGGTAGTTTCATTAGGTAGTATTTTAGCAGAATTTAAATATAGGTCATAATAATTGCTTACCATTCTAAAATATTTGTTGGAACAGGTTCTGCCGTAATATAAGGTACAGGGTCCCTTTTCAATCTCAAATAATCTTGCTTTAGCCTAGATGTAGCACTATTCGGTTTACGAGACATATCAAATCTTGATTGTATTCTTAATGTGATTCACAACTTCAATATAGTGTGCTTATGGAAAAGTTAAGTATGGTAACATTGTCAAATATAAAATATGAAAGTTTACACTGGAGTGTTAGGTTATTTTTCACAGATAACACAATTTTCAGGTCTTCAGTTATAGGTCTTGCTATTATCTCATATGCCCATTTATGTAGCTGTAATTTTAATACTGTAATCGTTTGTGGGGATATTCCAAAATATTTTTTTATCCAAATTTAATTAAGACCCTAGCCGACAGCTGACGTATTGTAGAAGTGACAGAAGTCACAGAACACAGAAGTGTTGAATCACAAAACCTGATTACTCATTACAGTGTAAAATGATCACATGCAGATCATCGGACATGTGACAAGAAATCATTAGTAATTTTCTGTCCAGCTGTTCAGTGATCGGGACATCTTCATACTAGAATCACCCAAGCATTATAGACTAACAGGATTGCTTATCGGCCACATGTTGTTAGTCAAGATCTGACGTCAGCGGTTAAGTTCGGCCGGCATCCTTTTGCGCCAACGGTCGATTCCAAATTGATGCTAGGCTTCTCTAGGCACGATGTTAATGTACAAATGACACACTACACAAACGCCGGGAAATACACCGGTGGGGCAATGAACCTACGCCGTACGTATCCGCTGACGTCAAAAGCGTGGTGGGGGCTACAAGATTTGTCTAACGTTGCGCTTATGGGGGTAAGCAATCCTGTTTAGTCTATAATCGTTGAGAATCACCTAGAATCACATTTTTTGATTGCCACGAAGCACCAACGACGTTCTGATTTTCTGACACTTGCTGAACGCATCAACATTTTTGGGAATTAATTTGCATTGAGTTATGCCAGTACTGTGGTAAAATAAAAAATTGCATGTTTTCTGCTTGGGGTTAGTGTACAAGTTTAAAATTTTCTAGGGGTTGCACAAGGGTATTTAAGTTAATACCTTTGGGGGTAGCATACATTGCATATTACCTGACCCGAATGCGTTTTATATGCATCTCCGTATTCTATAGTAATCCATATATTTAATGTCGTTGGTGAGAAGATCATTTGTGGTAGATAACGTGGTCTCCTAGGAACTAGGTTAAATACACAGACCTCATTTATGAGACCGCCGCGGCGGTTCTTTTATATGTGTACAGAACCACCGCGCCGGTTCTCTTATATATGTATAGAGCCGCTGCGGCATCCTAAGCAATCTAAAAATATTCTTGTGTAGCCAACCGGTCCTCCTTTGGGGCATCTTATGTCATGTACACGTATCTTTATTATCTGATGGTCAGTCGTCGACTCTGTGACAAAAGTAATTGTGTTTTAGGACAAGGGAAATATAGTTGTATGAAGGATTAAGTGAAAAAGAGCAAAATATGTGGGTTGGAAAGTTGAAAGCTGCAGTATATACCTACCAAAATTACAAAGAAACCGCCAGGCTATTTTCACCGCTCTGACAACCGTATTATAGGGTCTCTAGTATGCTATCATACACTATCATACCGATATATTATATCAGAATCTACGACAGGTTAAATCTGGTAACTCGTAAGAAACATCTGATACTGCCATAAATCTACGTAATTTGAGTTGGATTGAATTTTATTTCATTAATTAATAAAATGTGTTCAAATATTGGAACATGGGAACATTCCCATTTTTTAATGCATAATAATGTTTTACCGTACTGAAAAATAAGATATCCAAAATATGACACCTTAATTCCCAATAATAAATTTGTTATAAATTATTAAAGTCTAGAGTGCGAGCGGACCGTTTGAAACAGGTTCAAAGTCGTGACGTTACATGCTACAATTTACAATGCGACGCGGTGGAGATCCCAGCACGCAGCACTCGACCGCTTGGATTTCATAGTTCATTCAGCCGTAAAAATACCAGCATCGCATCAATTTGACGTTTATGCTTAAAATGGATACACGAAAAAAGTCTTCTTTTAAATATTGCATTGTACCGTCGTGTAATAATACTACAGTGAAAGTGCCACATAAAATATTCATAAAATTGCCACAAGAGAAGATTCGCCGATCAAAATGGCTAAAAGCATGTAGCAGAAATGAAAAAGACATTTCACAGAGCAGTAATTCTCTTCATGTGTGTGATGATCATTTTAATGTAAGTATATTATTAAATATTATTAATAATAATTAGTTTATGTATGTCCACTAGTTTTTCGCAGGAGGGTAATAAAATACTTATGTGGGTAGTGTTATATTATAAATAAGCAAGTTTTTTTATTAAAGGCTTTTATTTAACTTGCTTTGTATGTATGTATGATGTATGTTAGTTGTTTAGAGCAAATCTTGTAACTGAATTTTAAAACAGATATATCCTTAACCGATTAAGCTGAAATTTCGCTTACACGTTTAGTATGGAAGACTATGCATGGTTAGCGAAGTGACGTCATTCTAAATCCAATATGGCGGACTAGTCGTTTTTTATGCACCTCCGTGATATGGGATTTGATACCCATATCATGGGGGAAAGGGTTTGCTGAGAAGAATACGAAAAATAAAATGATATCACACTAAATTTAATATGGCGGACTTCCAAAGATGGCGGACAAAATTTTCGTATCTACCATCACGATATGGGTATCAAATGAAACAGTTTGCTGAGAAGAATACGAAAAAAAACTAAAAGTTAAAAGATAAATTAAAAGTAAAAAAACATTTAAAAAAATTTATATGCTCTAAAAAGAAGAAAATATAGGTATTGTAAATTAAATCAAACCCATAAATTTATTACATTATACAATTTATACGACATAAAAGTTTGTCGCGAGATTTCATATAATAAATTTATACAGGTAAATCTCGCGACAAGCTTTTATCTCATATAAATTGTATAGGTAATGTAGTAAATTGATGGGTTTGACTTAATTTAATATTTATTTTCTTCCTTTTAGGGCATTTAAATAAGCTTTTTTTTAAATGTTTTTTTACTTCTAATTTACTTAGATTTATTTTAAAGATGTGTGCCATGTAGGTATAACAATATGAAAAAGCTTCATGCTATAATAATTCATGGGTACCTACTGTGAGAACAAATGTCCTCCACTATCCACTTGTTCAATTGAGATTCGCAAAAAACAGGCATAGCCAATGGCAATAACGGTTCCAAATTATTGAATTTTAAGTAGCGTACGGTTAAAGAAAGGTATGATACAAAAAGATTAGTAGATATAATGTAATTTAGTGATAGTAGATACCTACTAAGTAAAGGTTGCGAAAGTAAATACCTATTTATTGTTTTAAAATGTTCATATTTGTTGCAGCTAGAAGAAGATATGGCTAACTACATTAAATTTAAGCTTATGGGTGGTCGAAAAATTATGAAGCCTAATGTTGTACCCCATATATTTGATGGTTACCCGGACAGAAAATGGGCATTCAGTCAACCTCCAAGATCAGGAGCCCTCCAAAAGGACAAACGAAGAATAGTTGATTATATGGTAGCTTCCACATCAACATTATCTGCAGAAGACCCAGGCAATATGCAAATAGACCAATGTAGTATACAATCTGCCCAATCTGCAAGTGATGCAAATGATTATGGGGAACCGTTAACCACTGCTATTAAGAAAAAGGATATGAAAACCCAAGCTCGTCCTAAAGTGAGAAGTAAATATATACAGTGTAATTTACATTTTGGTGTAAGAGTTGGTTTATCCCCAATTCCAATTAAATTATTGGACACAGTGGAAACTACACCGATTAAAAAAACAACATAAGCAACTGCTGTAAAAAGTGTGTGAAAGCCTTATGTGCTCACCTACAAGCAAAGAAAGTTGTGAAGAAGGTAGTGACAGTATAAGTAAGTATTCGGAGTCATATCAAGAGGTGAACGGCCTTGAGTAAGAAGAGGAATAAAGAGAATTAAAAACTTATGTTTGAAATGTACTATTAAAAAATTGCAGCACAGGCCTAAGCTATATATGGGATTACCTGACTATGCTTTCTACACATTTCAGTTACTTCAAAAATATTGTAAAATACAAGATATGTACATATTTCTTACTTTAAAAAAAATAAGGACAGGACAATAATTTACATCATTAGCGGATGATTTTGGTATAAGTGATAGTAGTGCTTCTAAAATATTTACAAAGTCTTTACCTATCATCAGTAAATATTTGAGAAAATGTATTTTAACAGCCTAACCTACTTTTGTCACACAAGTGTACCATTGGCTTTTCGAGCTCGTTATAACAATGTTTCATGTATCATCGATTGCTTAGAAATTGAGATAGAAAAGCTATCTGATTCCGTTAAGCAGTCTTTAACCTGGTCAGATTATAAAAAATGTAACATACTGAAGTATTTAATTTCATGTAGGTACTCCTGATGGCATTGTAAATTTTATTTCGACTACTTATGGAGGACGAACATCTGATGCAGTCATAGTCGAATATTGTGGATTCTTATATGGTCTTCCTCCAGGTGTGGCTATTATGGCAGACAGAGCAGGGTTTAAGCGTATTGAGCATTTACTAGTTGCCAAAGGTTGTGTTCTAGTCAGACCACCAAGTGTCCCCAAGAATCTAAAATCTAATAAAACCGAAATAAAACCCAAGTTTGAGAATTCATATTGAAAGGATTAAGCAGTATACATAGGCTGAGAGTTTTAATTTTTTGCCCCTCATGCCTGTATTGACAAGGAATTAATACCATATACTGATCTCATAATTAAAATAGCATGTGATCTAATTAACTTGCAATCTGCATAAATTCTATAGTCCGCCATTTTAAGTTTGAACGTTGATTGACTACCATGTATTTCTTATGGGAGGTTCAAAAGAGTATTCAAGAGAGTATTTTCAGACGGGAATTTCTCGGATTTTGGGTATTTCTTAGTATTTAAACCTATTATACGTCAAACTTTAAATATATTTCTCTACAATTCAAATCCATTTTGATTTTTTAGGCCTATGAGTTAAATATACAAAAGATTTGAAATTAAAGTGTCTGTTGGACGGACGTCGCGTATTAGTTTATCATTTCTTATGCAAGAGCGCTAGGCCAGCGGAGTCAGGTTAAGGGTTATGTTATGGGTTGTGGGTGGATTGTTTATTTATTTATTTGTTTATTACTATTTTGGTCAATGTTTATCGATTTTTTTATATTAATGATGTAATAATATACCTATGTACAGTTTTATAAAAGAATAATGGAAAAAAGGGCCCAAATGTGGAATTCTCCATATTTATAATAATCTGATAAGTCCTACATAGATACCGGATTATTATTTATATTCATATGGACATTTTTCATTAACTAACTAAACAGATAACGCACAGCAAACTTGATCTGATGGAAAAGGCTCGGAAAAATAAAGTATTGTGTATTACACCTTTCGATCGAATAGATTTTTTGCACTTATTCCTTACATATGCATACTCTGAATCAAACTGAAAAGATTTTAGGAATCACTTATGGTTCCATTTATGATTAGGTAGGTACCTACTCTATTTTCACCCAATTTTTAAACAATAATTTTGTGATGAAAACTGCAAAACGTGACATAGGTAAATCAAAATAAAATGAGATTGGAGATTAGAATGTTAGAAGTTACCATGTTACCAACCTAACGAATATAAATACAAATTCAGCGATGTTGCCAAAAATATTGCTGGTTTTTAAACACAATGAATTTATAATTTATTACGTAAGAAACTGTTAATACATAAGTTTATCCAAAACCTTATAGTACCTCTCAAGTTTTAATTTTTTTCTTGTTATTTTAATTATAGAGATTTCATTCTTATTAAAATATATTTTTATCTAAATTTTACAATCCTGTATAATAACTATCATAACTTACCATCCGACAACTATAAAACAAAACAAAACGACAAACTATATCAAACCCCTTCCACTCTGAACTATATATTGGATCAAGCAACAACATACGTTTTTTATACAAACATCGCCTTCAAATAATTTGTAATATTTTTATTTTAATAATGTTTAATTTATTTTTGTAGTCTCTCAGTCAACTAAAATATTAAAAAATGTATTTATTCAACTTTTTTCACTAAGAGACTTTTTATATCACGTCTACAACGCTCTGAACTTGAGTCCCCATAAGACATCAATATATTAATTTTTAAACTAGAAACCCCCGCCAATTTGAGATCCTAACCTAACTAATGTGGTCAATTGTATTCAATGATCTTAAAAATCGCAAATTTCAATTTTGCGGCAAATCGGTTCATAAATAGGATAGGGCGGACATTTTGATTTTGACATTTTTTAAAGTTCGACTCAACAATTGTATTGAGTGACCTTAAACACCGCAATGTTTAAAGTTTGAGACAAATTGGCTTATAAATAGGAAAGTCCCCCATTTTGGATTTTGGATCCGCCATTTCGATTTTTTTGTAATAAAAAAAATATCATATTGTATTTTCACCGGAACACTATAAACCTACCAGAGTTCAAGTCTCTAGCTCTTCGGGAAGTAGTTGAAAAAGCTGTTACAAGATTTCAACTATTTGAAGCCTGTAAACAAATATAGGTACGACGTCAAGATAAATAAAACCGTTTAAAAAATAAATACTTGTCTGCCTTGACCCCGCCTGACCTCTCCAAGGGAAAAACTTTCGCTATATATTTTGTACAAAAGATGCAACCATAAACATATCCACTTTCGGCAAATTGTCAGATTGGCCCTTTGAAAAACCATCAGTCATATTATCATATTAAAATATATGTACAACTATATATAATAGGCTATAATTATATATTTATATCAGAACAGTCACTAACAAATTAACCAGTCTAAAGGCCAATGAGTCTAATGACTCCAGTTTTCCTGCACAGGAAAACAATAAGGTAAGTACATGAAATATAATTAGCATAAAATAACATTATAAAAAAAATAGGCAAACAAAAGTTTTTATAATAATTGAAATTTTGCTGTGTTCCTTTCCGGTGCAACGATTACCGAACATTCGTAGAACACAAATCACACAAATGTTTTTTAGTATTATTTTTAATTTTAAAATTTTAGTCATGTTCCCTATCGCAGAGCCCCAAGTCAATGAAAGAAACGTGTGCGGTGTCCGACGATAAAAGAAACAGAGCATATTGCGTCTCTCTTCTTTTTATAAAACGTTGGTAGGGGGCGCTGATACACATTTTTAAAATTTGGGATCTAGGGCGGCAAATTCAAATCAAATAAATATACAGGGTTACTCGTACGGACCACACCAAATTCTATTTGTATTCTACATAAAAATAATTAAAAATTACTGACATATTATCCCATAGGTATTTATTTATTTTGAAGTTATAACGTTAATAACGAAATTTCTCACACATGCTCTAACCATTGCGGTTCTTCAATATATGTTAAACCTCTCGATATTATTATTAATAAGATGAAACAGTTTTAAACCGAGAATCATTTATTACACGAAGACTACAATAATAGTGTGAAAAATAAAATATGTGTGAGAAATTTGGTTACGATATTATAAGTTGAAAACAAATCAAAATCGGACAAAAAAGGTATTTTTAATTTTTAAATGTAGAATACACTGCTAGAATTTGGTGTGTTCCTCTCGACTCGCCTTCGATGGACCTAAATTTTTTCGACACTCTTCATCCACAATTTTTAAAGCGAATCAGATACGAAAGTGCAGAATATGCGTAAAATTTCTTGCAAAACATAGGTAGTTTAGTATGTAATATACTGCTTTGTGCACTATATATACACTATACACACTTATACAATCCTATATAGAATATATGCAAGCTTAAGGTGCTCTGTGTTCCCTATTACAGTTGCAGTAAGTAACGTAAAACGACCGTAACGTGTAATTGTCAAATTATTATATTAAACATTATAACTGCCACTTTATAGGTTATGGAATATAACAAATACAAATAAGTTGGTATTAGGTAGATAATGATTAAGTAATAAGGAAAGTAGAAACATATTATGAGGTCTGTTCTTAGAAAAACTTAGAAAATTACCACTGCGCGTGAGTGCATATGTAAACTTTTGCGTTTACGTATACGTTCATGGCACTGCTTTAAGCACAGCTATATGTATACCTAATCTGTGCTTTAAAGTCTCACAGCTCTGCGTATGAGTGGCCGTCACATTCTGCGTTTACGTTACGCTAACGTTGTGATCCGCACTTCAACTGTCTATTAAAAAAAATCTGATCAAAGAGCGTCAATTGCACAGATATATAGTGTTGCCACCATAGAAATATTATAGAGTTGCCACAGAGTTGCTGTTGTCTTCGTCACTTGTCACGTTCTGTGCTTGTCAGTTCTTCTTTCACTTTTTATTTTAATATTTTTTTATAGCTGTGATCCGTGGTTGTTTTGTTGTTAAAGTGTGAAGGTGAAGTGCCAGATATGTTCCAGAATATTAAATATATCTATTTATAATTTAAATCGGCCCCTCAGGGGTGCAATATTGTATATACCTAACAGTCCAAAATGTCTGTTAGAGCTTTAGGAATACGTTTATTTAAACATGGTATACGCCAAATATTCAAGAGGGAACTTAATACGTCAACCATTGCTGAAAAAATTAATGTTGTACCACAAATCGCACCTTCCCAACCCACTAAAGTTTTCAGCAATCAACCTGCACTTAGAAATTTCGGCCTAAGGAATGTTGGCATTCAAATTGGCGTGCAGGCAAGAAGAATTCTCATCGATAATGTTCTAAATCGGGTTACAAACAGTCTTGCTGCAGATTTGAGGAAAAGAGCAGCAAGGAGGTAACAAATGAATATCTTTTCTATAACATTTAACTGTATAGGTACATTTGATAGGCACTTTAAATTTGAATTAGCTATGATGGGGATTACAACTAATTGCTTTAATTACCTTTTAATTTTATTATCGCTAATTAGCCTTAGTTATAGTTTCTATGAACACCTGTTTATGCAGTGCTCTTAATGTCTTAAGATTGACCATGATTCGAAGATAAGAACAGGTTTGAACTAAATTGAACAGGTGATAGGTAAATAAAATATGTCATAGCAAAGGGTGAGTTGTCATCCTTTCCCTCTCATTGCATTTACTATTGTCAAATATAAGAAATAAATCCACTTATAATGGATCCTCTAGGGGACCTTATCTGACTGTTATAACCGGTGTCCTTTATAGTTGTATTAGAGGTAGGATAAACAAAATAAAGATGCTTGGAAAAATGTTTATTACCTCGAATACCTACATACGTATACAATTTTAAAAAGTTTCAAAAGGAGAACCAAGGAGAATGCAGGGCAGTTACTGCTTTAAATGCAAACGGACTAGTCCAGACAAATCAACACGTCCGTTTTAACTAGTGATATCCGGTTCGGGGCGCTTAAATTTGTCTATTATATACAAGTGTCTGTGATTATAGAGCTATAACAAAACTTTCTATGCTCTTATGGGAGTTTGAACAGACCACTAGGTAAGTACGCTATAGCCGGGTGTCCTTTATGACAGGGTCGGTGAAAGGCGGATTCCACTGTAGTTACTTACCTATTTATCTTTCAATGAACTAATTAAATGGATGGCTAATCCGTAAACAAAGAGTCAATATAGGTGCACGCTCGGTCTTTGTCCTAAAAAGTTAAAAACTAAGACTAGACCAAATACTAAGAGTAAGACCAATTCGATACATAAACAGAACACAACATATTATTCCAAACACGTCACTGGAAAGCACCAACTACGTACTGTTAGTTGTACATACCACAGGCAACCTAAATTTCAAGTAGGTACCTATTCTAAACTGAAAAAGGTTTACTGCAATTATTGCAATACTGTCAGCAATTATTACGCAAAGTAATTCAGTTAAAGAGATGGGTAAATATACCTATACAGCAGAAGTGTTTCAATTATTACAATAAATGTAAATCTTCCTCAAATTAATTTTTGTCATAACCTCAATACAAAATATAAGTACTTATATTATTTAGAATTTTGTATGGAGATTCTGGACCATTTTTTGCCTTGGTTGGTGTAAGTTTGGCATCCGGAACTGGAATTCTAACGAAGGAAGAGGAACTAGAAGGTGTATGCTGGGAAATAAGAGTAAGTCTTGTTTTTTGAATTCCATGTGCTTATTAATTACATTTATTATACTTTTTAAGGAGGCGGTTTCCAAAATAAAATGGCATTATCATGAGGTTGACATAGACGAGAGTAGATTCGAAAATTCTCCCATAACACTTAACGATCTATCTTTTGGGAAGCCTATTGCAAAGGGAGCAAATGCTGTTGTTTACGCTGCTAAAATCGCAACGTCCAATGAGGAGGAGAAAGTATCAGTTTCAGAAGAACGTAATACTGAATCTCAAGCAGTTGCTGCTAAAGCTACAAAACCTGCAACAACGTCTTATGATCATGATGCAGCAAACTTCCCGTTAGCCTTGAAAATGATGTTTAACTATGATATACAGTCCAATGCAATGGCCATTTTAAATGCTATGTATCGGGAAACAGTGCCTGCTAGATTATATTATAGCAATTTAAGCATAACAGATTGGGAGATTGAGTAAGTTTCGAATATCATTTTTGTCGATTTACCTATTTTTTTGGTTATTATAAACCTATCCTATCCTATACCTAATATACCTAGAGATGTAACAGTTTATTTTCTCCGATTTCGCCCAGCATGTCTTTTGGAGGAGTGAAACTGTGCCTTATGAAAACAAAAAAATGGGTACTTGCCTGCTGGACGCTTTCCGGTCATATTTTAAATTTTTTTTGTTTTCTCTGATTAAAATCGGTGCCTTTTTTTCAAAAGAAAGTTTAAACAAATTAAAGGTCTTATAATAATTGGCATGCTATGTGCAAGGTTCCAAAGGGCTCTAAAGGTCACGTGAACTTTATGCCGAAAAGAATAAATAATAGTGTCGTAAAATCAATATAATTTTCGGGCAATCATTATTAGCCCTGTCAATAAAATGCTGAAAGGGGCGGTATAGAGAGAAATAGAAGAAACAAAATTTTTGGAACTTTGTTTGGACTAGTTAGGAGGTAACATTCGGTGTAGTTTCCACAAACACCAAAACACTTTTACTTCGCTCGACGCGCGTTTCGCCAACCAAGTTGGCATCATCGGAGACGATTAAAACTAAAATAAACTAAAAAAAAAACAATCAGAATAGATATTAGTAATTTAAGAGTACTTAGAAATGTGACCAATAATAGACAGTTGGATGCATTTGAGAGCATAGAAATTATAAAATGTATGAATAGTATGAATAGCAAGGGACCTATTCCATATAGCCTGCTTTACGCGTTGCTTAGCAACTAATCATTGCAGTGTGACTAATGATTTCACCATAAAAATAGTGAAAATAGGGTAGAATTTTAGTTTAAGATTAGTTTTAATCGATGATGCCAACTTGGTTGGCGAAACGCGTGTCGAGCGAAGTAAAAGTGTTTTGGTGTTTGTGGAAACTGCTCCGAGTGTTATATTTACATTGAAGGTTCCAGCCCTATCCAGTATAGTTAGGAGGTAAACATACTGCTAAACGTCCTCACTCCTAGAAGGTGAGCGGGCTGCAGGGTCTTGCGTAGAAGGTACCCTTCTTTCTCGGTTTTGCGCTTATATCTCAGAAACTATGGATCCTGGCAATAAGGCCACTATATATAATTAAAGCTGACAAAATGTGCCATAAGGTTGACTTCATTAATTATTTTGCTATTGTATAGTTTGCGATAGATCCTCGCTCAAAATACACTAATTTAAGGCAATAAATTTTTTCCCTATCACGTATAGTTTCTGAGATATGCGCTCTCAAAATTCACATTATGAAAAAAATAATTTTGCTCCATTTTTCTTGCCTTATTTGACTAGCTAACTCCGGGGTCCTTTGTCCTACCACAAAGCCATAAAATAGAACGTTGTAGTTCATAAAACTTCCTTTCGAGATTTTGCAGAAAACTTAACTTTTCGGTTATTTCTGTTTTCCGTTACTTATATACAGGGTATTTCAAAATCAATGGCCTATTAGACGTATCTAGAGAAATAAAAATTTTTTCTTTTTGAAAATTTGGTACCGTAGATAGGTGTCATAGTTCTACATTTTAAATATATTTTCAACTTCCTGTCACTTCCGGTGTAACCGGAAATTAATCAAAGCATTAATCAAAGCAATAGAACATTCCATATATTTTTATATTTTTGAATTCTACGTTCAATTCTGAGTAACTTTCATTAATTAAGCATGTCCTATGTCCTCTTACCGTTTTTTACCAAATTAAACATCATAATTGTGTATTGATACGCAAAGCTCAAATTTTAACATTATTTAAACAAAGGGTGGTAATTTTGAATTTATGAAACAAATCCACCATATTTTTCACAAGGTGCCTAAAAAATATGTTACCCCTGCCAAATTTGAAAAATAACCACAAGTCACTTTTTTGAAATGGAACACCCCATATATTATTAACACAATCAACAGAATATAAAAATCCTCATCTATCCATATAAAGTGTTCCTATACCTATTTTCAGCCACTTCTCAATTATACCTTGACGTCTTATCCGCTGGTCCTCAAACATATCAGTTAGCTCACCTATCAATGGGGACTTTTAGTATGTTTACTTGTTTACCTGGTCCAAATAACTGGTATATAACTGGTCCAAATAATGTCCCAAAGTCAAAAATTGTGTCCCTTTCATTTTGCCTTTCCTCCACAGTAATTCGTTGACTGGACTATATAATACCAGAATAGAAGTTTTGTGCAAGTGTAAAAAAAAAATTAAAAAATTTTCCATATGACCGGAAAGCGTCCAGCAGTCGTAGTACCCGCTTTTATTTGTTGTCATAAAGTACACTTTCACATTTTTTATTTTTTAGCCTGTCGAAACGAAATAGGCATTTGCCCCCTCATCCGAATGTTATAGCAATATTTTCTGTATTCACCGATTATGTACCAGAGTTGGAAAACTGTAGAGGTCTATATCCAGCGGCTCTACCTAGGAGAATACATGCAGAGGGAGAGGGAAGAAATATGTCTTTATTTTTGCTGATGAAAAGGTAAAGTACCTACGCTAAGTTATGTTATAATATGAGGGCACTTTAACAAAGAGTAGGACTATCAAAATTTTATTTATCAATCTTACACAATATTTATCATGTAATCCAGTAATGTTATACCAACACTGCTATCATTGTTCAAAGACATGACGGAAGTCTTTCTTTGAAAGTTTTTGAGGGCTGAATATTTTATAGAAAGTCTCGTAGAAAGTCTAAATATTATAGTCTATATATATGTCACTGATACGGTTGCAAAATCGCAGTTCTTTCTCTATGTTCCCATATGTACAATTTTTTCATTGATGATTCAATTTTTTTTTAATATGGAAAAAAGGCTTATTGACCATACCGATACGAAATTATGAGATATCCACATTTAAACATCAATATGGTCACAAATGAGATATAAAATTTTCTAGTATTTCTCTTTTCCTGACAAGTTTATTAAAAATGAGAATGAATACATGTAAATAAACATTTTTTCATTAATCGACAATAAAAAAAACATCTGTCTATGCGCCCTTTATTCACAACAATTTAAGTCGGTTTCTTCTGAGAGTAAAAGGTTACATATTGTAAACTTATGCACAGACTTTTAAATTGTTTATAAACCAGGCACACTGATACACAACCACAGTGACAACACTTACAGAACAATAAATGCAACCATAACCTATATAGTTTATTGCATTATGTATGTGGCTATACGACCTTCTACATGCAACAAGTTATAGGACGTATGGCGTTTCCACCCTGTTTCTATGATGTATGAAACCAAATATTGGTTTTTACGCCCATTGTTGTCCGTAAAAATCGGGAATAGGCAACAATTTGAATATGCCCGTTCACCGTCTTGATTTTTTAATTTATTATGTCTTGTGTTATATTCATGTTCTAGTGTCTTAAAAAATTTAATATTTTATTTTACCAAAATTAAAGCTAGATAGATGAATAATATACATATCATATCATTGTGATTTTCCATGATTTTCCGGCTTCAGAAGATTGATGACACAAGTTGACTAACCACAAAATCAAAATTACAGTCATCTGCAAAGCAATGAATTATTTTTATTCATTGTAACATGTGAAATTTTCTAAAGGCGTTATTACGTGTAAACCTAAATATTTATTTTATGTGATAATGTTATTAAAATTCAAATATATCAGAGCCTGGTTTGATAATTTTTTTGTTCAATTACATTATCTCATTACCAATCATTCTTTTCACGAAATACAGGATGTCCACGAACAACCCCTAAAAGATACAGGGGGTGATTCTACATAAGAACATGAACAATTTTTCTTGTGAATATAGGTGCTTTGTTACAGAGATACAGGATGTTAAAATAGAAATATTATTTTCGATTTTTTAAATAACAAAAAAATTTTCCTCAAAATTGGATAACTGGGTCTTTTTTAGGGTGAAATCATAATTTGGTATTAGTTTTTACTTGAGGCTTAGAGGGCGCTACGTACACTATTATTATTTCTCGGATGACTTCTGGGATTTTTTATGAATAAATCTTATTCTTACACCTCGTTTCCATGTAAATTAAACATCGTCAAAATCAATCGTTTTCCAACCAATCGCTAAAGAACATTTTTTTTAATACAAAAAAATAATGGACAGTAATTTTTCCTTTTTTATAAAATAAATATCCTTGATTTCTACTACTGTAAGTTGATCAGGAAAAATGGTTGGACATAGGGTTTGGTTTATGATGAGTCAGTCTCGGGATTACGAAATGAGTATAAATAGGAAGACGGTTCTTTAACTTGCTAGTAATCACCTGAAGACGATTGAATATCTTTAGCAATCGAAATGTTGTGGAAAACCGAAAAACTGAGAGTCATCTACTAGGCCTACTAGACCTATTGAAATATTTGCCCAAGATATTAAAATTACTTCTAACAAATATGTTATGAATATACCTAAGAGAGTTGTGGGATCATCAAGAGTGATTTTGTGTAAATTAGGGTTGGTGGTCTCACTTGGACTGCCTTGCATCTCACAGCTTCTTCGATCATCTGTAAACTCTTTATGCCCTCGACAGTAAGAAAATCTGCCACAGACTACTCCTCAAAAGCTATATTAATCTTTAAAAAACTTTCCATTGCAGATTCTCCCAGACAAACTCAAAAATTGATTGCATTGCTTCTTTGCTCTTATTTCATCCATCACGATTTTTAGAGGTGTTTTAATAATGTCATGTCACAACTTTCAAACTTTTTGACAAATTGTCACTTTTTCTGCTTTTTAGTGTTAGTAGCTCATCACACAGGAGAGTAATTAATTTAGCCTAGTCTTTTTTGAAATGTACATTAGCCCAGTCGAGTTAGCAATGACCTTGCAAAAATTCCCATCAGCAATTTTATTCTGACCTTTGGGGGGGTCACGGGAAGTCTAAATTCTAAATGACGACCAATTTCCGCCGGTTCGTTAGCCGCCATCTTGAATTTTACGAGGAATCGTTTTTGCTCAATATCTCGGCCATTTTTAACTTTTCAACAATTCCTTACAATTTTTATCGTTCGACCGATATTTTTCGAATTAAACGAAAAAAGAGTGGCAAAGTATAATTATGAAATCACATTTATTATTAACTTTTAGCCCAGGACCATTAGACAAATGCAGGGAAACAATTTTTAACAAGCTACAATTTTTTGTATAGGCAGGGTCATACCATCCTTAGTAACATAGCTACTAAAAATCCCAGTCACCCATTCCGAGAAACCTGAAAAATATTTTTTGTAAATAACTCCTAAAGGTGCATTTTTTTGGGAAATGCAAAATACTTTTTTGTAGAAATAATAAAATACTTTTTTGTAGAGAATTAATACATTTTATTTTTTTATTTGTTACGATTTGTTAAATAGTAAACAAGTTACAGTGGATAAACTTTAGTTGCAAACATTTTCTACATTACTACATTTTCCTATATATATTTCAAATGACATATCGGTACTTTCTTCCCTTTCCTCCATTTCTTCCATTTTATAAATCGAATTGTTCTTGCAAGAAAGTCTATAGCAATTGACACTTGGACGAGCATCTTAAACCCAGCTTTTTACACCCTCTATCGCAAACAGTTTTGCAATTGCAAAATATCTGTTTTAAAATGTCGTTTTGGGGCAACACAACTTTCGTTTGTCTTTTTCCACCCCCCAATAGGTGGGATCAATATCTCGGCCTAACCATTCTTGCACCTTAAAGGAAAACAAATTAGTTTATTTTTTTTAAATACTTTTAAACTAATTTTTTACCTGAAAGTAAATTCTTAAAGTATGCTACCTAGCTGTTTTTCTGGTAGGTGTTAGTACTGCTAGATTAAAATTTGCTCCAAGTTTTTGCCTGCTTAGTAGCATTTAATAATTCTTCTTTTGGTGCATTTTTATTTTGAAATAAGGAAGCCTTATGGCAGAATGAATCCTCTTTTTTACATACAGACAATAGCTGCTTCTATGACTTCTTAGAAAGAAAAGAGCGCAGCCCGACATTGCATGTAAAAATAAAATGGAAGATTTTATGTTATGGCCTAACTGTTGCTGTAATGTACTAATTTCCGTCACTTTATTTGCCTTGGACTCTTTTCCAGGTCTCATTAAATAAATGTTGGATGTTTTGGTATGGTATAACAATAAAACAGCGACATCAGTATCTTCAGAATTAACTGTAACAATATGATAAAATTCACTCTGGTTAACTGCTATTAAGAACTATGTCATATGCATCTCTTTGGGCTTGCTGAACTACGAATCCTGCCTGCAGTAAATATCCCTCTAAGATGTTAATAAAACTTTTTTGTTTTTGTTACTTTTTAAAAAGTCTGTTTGGGAAACGGCCACAATGAATCTGGAGCTACTGACATTTCTACACTTTCTTGAGATCTGCATTTGCGTTTCTAGAGATCTAAATTTTAAATATCTAAATTTTCAGTTTCGTTTGAACGAACCCAATTGTTAATCTGTTTGTGTTTTGGTACAGCAAGGTAAACCAGTAACATCTTAAAATTTTGGGTATATTAATTATTCGGAGTGCATATGCTTATGAGTGACGGTTACAATCTCATGTGAATTAATTAAAACCTAAAACTGTCATCAAAAAATGGAAAACTGCGAGACCATAATCTTTCTTGCAAGAACAACTTATGTCGGAGAGTTTTTATTTTTTTCTTAAGTAATTAAGAAAACATAAAAATATTTTTCACGATTAAGAGATCTGTTAAGTTAATATTAATAGTAATTGATAAAATAAAATATGTAAGAAACCTACTAATATATAAGTAAACTGTTTTTTCTATTTCCTGAAAATGTTTGATATTGGAAGTATTTGTTTTTGTAAAACAAGCCGCAATTGTATTAATATTTATTATTTAATTAATTTAATTTAATTAATATTTAATATTAATAATGCTTGATACCTTATTACCTAATTTTATTTATCATAGTTAACTTCTAAATAATTAACAGATATTCTAGCGACAAAAATCAACCTTCCTGGCTCAGCTTATCTATTCATTAACGAGATATGTGAGTAATTCATTAAATATGTGTAAAGTACAGTACTGTCATATTTATGTATGGTTTTATTAGAACTTTGAATTTTCACATAACTATTAAGTATTATAATTGAGATTCATTTTTTCACAGTCAATTTATGCCCAAAGCAAATTAACCTTGTTTTAGGTGGTAGGTGGTGGTACATAGATACTAAATAAATGTGCTTGATACATATTAAAATGAAATTTTTTCAAAAACCAATACATATATTTCTAGTTACAAATTTACACTAGGGAGGTATAATAACATTAATAATAAATGTTTACATTGACATCATTAACTAGCGTAATTTACAATAATAGCTTTGTTCAAACAACACTTGTGGACCATTTGAAAACTGTCAGACGTAGTCAGCCAGTGGACTATTGCATTATTTTCTTGCTGTGGGATACTAATGCTTAAGACTAGATGTCTGCTTATGGGTGAATTTCCCAAAACAGGAGAAAAGCTGTCATCAAAGGATAGCAACTAGCAAAGTAAAAAATACTAATATTGCAAACCTGTAAATGGTTAAATATAATGCATATTATTAAATATAATTACTTTTAATAACTTTACAGCTGTTATAGAAATTATTTTATGGCCCAAAGTTCAAATTTGTCAATGGGGTGACGCGTCGCCGCACAGAGAACTAATCTTTTTCGTGTGTTTTTTTCATACTGTTAATATCTATTGAAGCCTTGATTTTTTTTCTAATGTGAATAAACACTCTGTAAATTAATAAACATAAAATGCCTTTCAATATTTACATTTTTAATTCTTTCCGAACATATGGAAACATGTCACTAAATAAACAGTCAATGGGGTGACGCATCATTCCCCTGCTTCGTAGTAGGCAACCGTTAACACGATCCCTAGTATTTGCATGTTAGCAAGTGTGTGTGGACCATACCGGTGTGATTTTGCAGGCAAGTTTTGAATTTATTTTACCATAAAAGTGCTGTAGAGTATTAAAATTTGTTTCATAATAATATCAACCTGAAATAGTCAGTGGGTTGACCAGTTGAAATCATTATCCTCTCTAATAGCTGCTTAATTGGAATTATTTGTTAAGATCCGCATACGGTATTCTCGAACCTAACCTAAAAATTAGATCGAAACATTAGAATGCGCGCAGATACCAGCAGTTTATAACGTATTTTGTCAATTGGACGACGGTCAATGGAGTGACGTCGCCCTTTTGACACCATGTGGTCCCATTGACCTAATGTCATCCTATTGACTAAATATTTAAATTTTGAGGTTAACAAGTAAGTATGTTATTTAAAGCAGTTATCTAGTTTAATTACAGTTTATGAAGTGTAAGACGTTTTATACATTGTCCCTTGTTTTATAGAATAATAATCGTGCAAAATGGAGGAAAACACAAAAATAAAGACGTTAATCGAGAAATTAAAAATTGATAGACAAAAAGCATATGAAAGAAATATTTTTAATAAAAGAAATGAAAAAGAGGAAAAACTCAAATTAAAACGTTTAAAAAAAGAAGAAATTGTAAAACAACAGCTATCTAAAGAATCTGAATCTGAACGCTTACAGACTGACAAAATGCAAATGAATGGTAACGAATTTATTAAAGACAACAATGCATTAATATGTGATGAAGACTTGGACGATAACATTATAACCAAACGAAAACTTAGTACAAATGAAAACAATGACTGTGATAATGGAACCAAAAGTAATAACTTAAATAACCTAAGTAATGTAAAAGTAATAAGTAATAAACAAAAACGTAAAAAAAACAGGGTTTCGGACGAAAAGAAGCAAACAACGGCATATAAAGCACACAGAAAAAAAGCAAATGAAAGAAACAGGAAGTATTTGTCAAATATGACCGAAGAGCAAAAAGAAGAGAGAAAGAGGAAAAAAAGAGAAGCATATCGAAAGAAGAAAGAAGCAAAAGAAATTAAACTAATTGCAGATTTAACACCAAGACAACAGAGAGAGCGAAGAAAGTATTGGAGAAAAGCAACTGCCAAGTCTCGTGACAAAAAAAAACTAACTAAACGCATCTTAGCCAATACTCCCCCAGACTCAGATACGGAAGACCAAACGTTAAGGCAAGGTACCCCATCATCTCAGAAAGAGAGAGGGAATAAAATACGTACTAGGAATCGTGTTTTAATGAGAAAAGAGTTAGAGAAAAAAGACTTAAAAATTTTGGAGCTTAAGAGAAAATTGAACACCTTGCGCAAAGCGCAGCAACGTCGTAAAAAAACTAAAATTGTTGGTTCACCTTCCCCAAACACCAAAGTTGCAACAATGACCCGGGACTGCAATATCCCTAGTAACATTAAGAAGGAACTTATTTTTGGAGAAGTGTTAAAATCACAGCTTAAAACAAATGCTGCTGAGTTTCCGGTGGGTTCTAAAGAACAGCAGGTGTTTAATAAATGTGTTAGTGGACATTTATTTAAGAAAAACAAAGTTCAGCATATGGCAGATGACATAATTTCCCAAAAACAGAATAAAAAATTTTGTGAGGAGAAAGAACTTTTTAAATATGAACGGAAGAAGATAACCACCATTATGACCGAATCAGTACAGAAAGAAATAATAGCATATTTCGAAAACGATAAAGTATCGCGAATGTGTCCGGGAAAAAAAGATGTAGTAAGAAAAAACGAGCAGAAAAAACAAAAAAGACTGTTGCTAAATGATATAAAAGATATACATAGAAACTTTGTTCAAGAAAAAGCGATAAATATATCATACTCTAGTTTCTGGAGGTACAAACCTTTCTGGGTTGTACCACCAATGGCCCAAGATAGAAATACATGTTTATGTGTAAAGCACTCAAACATGGAACTATTGGGGGCAAAATTAAAAAATCTTGGCATATCCAAATTTGGGGATCCAGAAGACTTGCTAGATGAATTGTGCTGTGACATAAACAATGTTCAGTGCGCACTAAATATATGTGACAAATGTTCAGAAAAAAATATTGATGTGTCTGTTTCTGTTGAAGATGATCAAAAAGAAATTGAATATAACAAATGGGTTACACAAACCGAAGATAAAATTATTAGAGGAACGCCGAAAAAAATTAAAATAACTAAAAAAATAACTGTCAAGTCCTCTCGGTCACAATTAATTAAAGTATTTAATGATGAATTACCAACATTCAAAAAGCACGTGTTTTATGCGAATCACCAGATGAATACAATGCAGGAAAAAAGACTGAATTTGACATCCAATGAGCTTTTCCTGCAAATAGATTTTTCCGAGAACTATGTTGCTAAAAGTTATGAAGAAATTCAATCCATGCATTTTGGCGCATCTAAACGTCAGATATCACTTCATACTGGTGTAGCTTATTATTTAAAAGAAAATAACATTTTCCATTTGTCATTTAGTACAGTATCAGATAATCTCGAACATGGTGCTCATGCCATCTGGGCACATTTAAATCCGATCTTAAAAATGATTATTAATGATGATTCTGGACTAGACACCGTACATTTTTTCTCAGACGGACCCACCTCTCAATATCGCAATCGCTTTAATTTGTACCTCCTACTGCAGCAAATGAATAAATATTTTCCAACAATTAAATTTATCTCGTGGAACTTTAGCGAAAGTGGTCATGGGAAAGGTGCCATGGACGGTGTAGGAGGATCTCTTAAAAGAAATGCAGATCGATTTGTTAGACAGGGAAATGACATTACCTCAGCTAAAGAATTTGTTACCGTTTTTAATGATATTAAAGATAGCAAAACCAAAGTGGTTTTAATTGAGGACCACAAAATTGATGAGATGAAAAAAGAATTACCCAAAAAAATTCCGTCTGTACCAAATATTATGAATGTTCATCAAGTGACTTATTGTAAGGCTTTGCCAATGTCAAGAATTTTTCTGAGAAATTTGAGCTGCTTTGAATGTCCATTTGATTCTATTTGTCAACATTTTCCAGCAAATAAAACCTTCGTTGATTTCGTGCTTTTGGGACAAGGTATCCTTTTTCAATAAACATATTTAATGCATGTTTCTTTTGTCACTATATTGTAATGTTGTTACTGGTACGGCCTTAAACTTTTGTGGTTAAATATTTCTTAACTTTAATAATCAGATGTTGATGAAAGTATTTTAGACCAAAACGTTTCCTTAACAGGCGACGAAGATGAAATCGATGGTGACTTGAAATTAGTAACGGTAAATCAAGAAGAAACTGGGGAAAAATTGGGAAGAAGTATCCTTTTTTCGTTACTGTTTTCTAGCAAATTGTTAAGTTAAATGATTGGCACTTGCCACAATATACTCAAATATTGCTGTCATGTACTATCTTAAAATTCAACAGTATTTATTTAACTTATAATAATTAGATGATGATGAAAATATCCTAGAGCATGATGATCACAGAACAGAAAACGAAGGTGAAAGCTATGCTGGGTTGGAGCTAGAACTGACAAATGATGAAGTGTCTGGCCAACATTCTTCAACAATGAGTGAAATTAAAAGTCATGATTCAAATCTTCCAGATGGTGAAAGTTCTGAGGATTTTATCGATATAAAAACAGAAGATTGGGTGGCTGTTATGTACGAAGACAATTGGTACCCAGGTATGTTGAGAAAATGGTAGTAGGTAATGTTGTGCTATAGTTAATCAAGTTGACACTGATATAAGACGAATGTCAAGAATATTTCAGGTTTGGTTTTTTTTTAGGTGTCGTCAAACAAGTCAACAAGCAGAACATCACAGTTAATTTTCTAGCACGGAAAGATTCCAATCTTTTCTTTTGGCCACGTAGGACTGACATGCAAGTTTTAAAATCCTCAGACATTCTCTGCAAGATTAAATACCCTACTCCTGTCGCTGGCACAAGCTCAAACCAAAGCAAATTCTTTACAATCGATGACTATGAGACAATAGAAAAATTAGGAAATGCAGCCGTTTTTTAATAATTTGTATTTGCTCAGATGTCAATTGGGTGACACTTTTTCCGTTTTCATATTATTTGTTTTGTTTATAATATTTTCATAGACGTTTTTTAAACATATAACAAAGGCCTAGTGAATTTCTTGCAAAAACATTTTGCTACATGTTTCAACTGATCCTTAAATCATATATCAACAGTGTCTCTCGATTGACAATAATCAACTGGATGACATAATGTCATTTGGGTGACACTTATGACATCAGGGTGACGTATTATAAAATAACGTAAAACAAAATCTGCCCAGATTTTCTGATCGTGTTTGATACAGACGCCTAGCAATTTGTTACCTTTTTATAAAAATGTTAGAGATATCGTATTATTAAGCTTATGCGTGAAACTACAATAACTATTTGTCGTGAAAATATGATTTTTAACGGATTTTATTTAAATTTATATTTATTACTAATATCAAAATAATTCCGCGAAATTTCTTTTAATTTTTTATTAGCTACATTAAATATGCTTCTAATTTTATAATTATTTCTGTGTTTAGGAAGAACGATTTTGCATATAGTCTATTTACAAAAATGTCACCCAATTGACATTTTATAGGTAATATTTGGATGAATTTGTTTATTTTAAAACCAAAGAATTGACATTTAGTTCAAATTTTTATAATTTAAGTTGTATCACATGTTAAACTTCGAGTAAAATATATATTTGTTAAAATATTTTTAGTTAATCATTTATTAATTGCAAACTTCCTGTTTCGATCGTTTTGGGAAATTCACCCTTATGATGTTTGCAAACGGTCCCCAAGTGCTATTGGAACAAAGCTAATAGTGTAAAGTGTACCAAGATTATAAACCCAATGTCTTGTCAAATGGAGTTAAAAAAATTTCTGTCGAATGGAATTTGTTCTTCCAGTCAGCCATGAGTAATTTTATTTTATTCATATATTTCCCCTTTACTTTACAAAGGTCAGATATCACAAATTCCTAATTTTACACAAGAAGCAAAATACTTCTCATATTCTAGAGTATTTTACACGTATGATGGTTGTATTACTGTCATATTTTTTATAACGAAATGGGTAGATAAACTATTTTAAATATTTCAAGTTATTATAAAGTTCCATGTCATTAAAAAATAAACAAAAATAATTATTATTCGGGATATCCAGCTTTAGTTAACTAAGAATTGGGGGCGCAATGAACTTCGTTATCTGATAGGATTGCAGATTGTAATAAAATAAATTGTATGTAATATTTTGTATGAGATTTCCACCTTTCACGTTTGAAGGACATCCATGTTTGAAAAAATCCAAAACCTAAAGGCGATTGTCCATAATTCAGTGACATAAGCTCTTAGTGCTCTAAGTGTAAAGTGGAATACTGTCTTTTTTAAATTAGTATATCGAAAACTATTAATATCTGGACTTAGAACTTATGTGCATTAAAAAAAGGGACTTCGGTTTAGTGGATATTAACAAAAACCTTATTTTTTCATAAAAGTGGACATTGGTCCTTTGTGAACCAAAATATGATGCCTAATGTAAATATAAATTAATACAGATCATTCTGCTATCATTCCATTCTTTGTTGGACCATGGCAAATGAAATTTTGTTTTTACATTTTACTGTTGGTTTACTTGAATTACATTATATGGCACAAATCTCGGACTTCTGAGATAAATTGTGGATAAAATAAGTAGTAGAGATATTATATAAACAAATTACACTTTTAAATTTTTTTTAGTATAATAATTATTGATACTTGATTTTTGATTTTTTAGATATAATATGAGCTTGCAAGATTACGTAAATACATGTTTTCCGTCCAGAAGAACATCTATACTTCTCTTAGCTCAACTTCTAGAGGGCATTGCCCACCTAACAGCACATAATATTGCACACCGTGATCTAAAATCAGACAACCTGCTGTTAGATACCACCGAAAATGATACACCCATCTTAGTAATCAGTGACTTCGGCTGCTGCCTTGCAGATAAACAAAATGGCCTAATGCTTCCTTATAGTAGCTTTGATGTTGATAAAGGAGGTAACGCCGCTCTTATGGCTCCAGAGATTATTGGTCAACAGCCAGGAACCTTTAGTGTCCTTAATTATACAAAGTCTGACTTATGGGCAGCTGGAGCTATTGCATACGAGATATTTGGATGTATTAATCCATTCTATGGAGGCAATGACCAAGTTAAATTGAGAAGCGGAAATTATTCGGAAGATGAGTTGGTAGCATTGCCCAATGATGTACCTTTTGTTATTAGTATGTTGGTTATGAATTGCTTGAAGCGTAATCCCAAGAAGGTTAGTAATCGGGCAACAGACTAGTAGGCTAGTAATATCATCTTGTTTCTCAAGAATTTTTCTTATTTATTTACATTTACAAAGACTAATATTAATTTTTATATATGAGGCGTGTTTTTTAAGCAAGCACCATTTTGAAATATGAATAGAATAGAGTAGAAAATGTATTTATGTTAACAAACATGTTGCTACATGTCAAAAAAAAGTACTGTACAAAAAGAAAATATTTAAAAATTGCAAAAATACAAATGTTATAAATTCAATGCAGGATAAATTCACAATTCAGACATTCACATATTTTCAGTTTGGTATATATAAATAGATACATATAAAAATTTCTATAAATAAATTTAGAGCAATGAAATTGGAAATGAAGTAAAATAGTTACAGTATTCGTCAAATTAATAAAAAATTATTTAGAAGAATGTTTTTATAATATTTTTGAATATATTAATGTTCATAGAAGGATTTTGCAATTTGTCAGACACAGGCCTATGCCTAACGGGCGGGCAGTGTGTGCACCGCACGCGGAAGCATGCTTCTGGGGGTGCAAAATTACTGCACAATACAAATTATAATTACTGAACTGTCCCTTCGTCTTTATTTAGCTTACTGAAACCTGCGCTTAGCATCTCTTGTTTGCATCGAAATAAATTATTACGGGAAACACCAATTTTCTCTGCGATCTGTGGATGTACCTGTGTAAATATCAGCTTGTGATGTAACACAACGCAACAATTTATATATATAGTGAAAATATTCAGTGGCATGAATGGCAACATCTATATTAATAAATAAAATTTAAGTGTCTGATAAAAACCATGAAATTGTGAACAGAATCCGATCTCTGAAACAGCTGGATCAATTTTTACAAGACTTTCACTGGCAGATAGCTGATGTTATAAGGATTATGCTACTTTTATTTTAGAAAAAGAACTAGGGTTCCTCCCAAAAAAATTAAAATCTGAAATTATGAACAAAATCCGATTCAAATAGGGAAGTACATCCACTTGACAAATAATTAATTATTTACCTAAATCTTCGAGTAATAGAACGCGAACGCCGCTGCCGCACAGAAAGGCGCCTCCCACCGCTTCCCCTTCCCATGACTTAATATCACAAAGACTGCCCGTCGTGCGTTCTCAGAACACGCGAGCGGGCCATTGCTATGTTCAATTCGCTCGGACTAAGTCGCGAGCGCTAGTCCACAATATATTTCCTGGAGTAAGGAGCTCCGAATGAAGACTTGCACACGGGCGCGCATATCCTTAGGCGCGGGCCTGGTTGGGCAGTGCATTCAAAATTTAGAAGAGTATAAATAAGAATTTTGTGTTGTCGTCAATCGATATTTGGGTAACCTTAAATTTGTTTTTATCGTTGTGTCATGATGGTGTATGTCCTCGTGCTTGGTGATTTTGTATTTACTTATTAAGTTCTTTATATGACATAAGCATTCATATATATGAAACAGCATTACATATTTAAGGATTTTTAAAAATTGGCTTACAGTGCTCCACATATTTGGCTTGGGCCATAACTCTTACTACTTTTTACCACCATAGCTAACTTTAGAAAGTTGTGACAAATTATCGTTAAACCTGACACCTGACACATTGTTTGCGGTCAGTAACGTACGATATGAATAGGTTTAAGGCTTTACCTCTGATTCCATAATATTGTTTGTTTTAATTAGAACCCCAGAGTTAAGAGTATCTTACTATCTTTATAAAGGCCTTAGACATTGTAAAATGATAATAATTTACGTTCTTCAAAAGCTTCCAGAATCAATTCGTACATTTCACGAATTGCAGCAATAATTGGAATTGGACACTGTTTGGTTATAGACAGGGTAACTCTATAACCAAATAGAGTGTCAGATAATTAGACTCTCAAAATAATCCAGCAACCAACTTTTAAGAGCCATTTCATATACCTTTGATGTTATTAATATAATTGATATAGGCCTATCACAATCCCCGTCATTAAAGCTTCTTTTTTGTATATAGGAGTTACTTGTGATTTGTTGAAAATTTTGGGATATATTCCAGATTCGATATATAAATTTATTAAGTGTGCGTCAGGTTTTTCAATTACATTACTGACTAATTTCACAAAGACTATCGAGATTTTGAATGTCTTATTTTTTAAAATTTCTGTCACAAACTGGAAATAAGAAAAAAGATTTATTTAAATATGCTACTTTTTCTAGAAATTTTAAAAACCCAGACTCATCAACATTATCAAAATTATACATTAATTCATTTATAACATCAAAAAAGTAGACTATTGGCTAGCCACAGATGCCATTACGGAAGCATTCGTTCGAATGTATGTTTGTTCTTTCGAATCTAAAATGCCTTAAACGATTTTAAGGTACCGCGAATCGCAAATTGTGGGGCATTTAAGATGGCCGTAAAAACGAAAAAAATGCGGAGCTTTCAATTACCTGAGGCATTTGAAACACGCAAAAACAAACGTACATTCAGAGGAATGCTTCTGTAATGGCATCTGTGGCTAGCCAATAGATGTATTTACTTAGCCCGCATGCACGGAACGACGACTGCAATGCTGCACCATATTTCAAAACAGTACTTGCTTAAACATCTACATGCTTCTACATGCCTCGTATAAAGTTTTAAAGGAAGTATTACTAATTTTAGTTACTCAATTTATGTCTTGTTAAACTGTGAGTGCTAGCATCTCAAGTTGTAGCGTCAGTGCTCTTGTGTAGGCATTTCATTCGAATTTGCAATTTGATTGTATACTATATTTTCATTAACAAAACAGTTAAGTTAACAACAAGAAAGTATTTTACAATAAAAAAGGTTTATTATTTAGCTTTGGTAGTCTAAAAACACTGCAATAATACTAACTACATAATAACTATAAAAATTAAAAGAGTTGTTGATTGGGTATCACGATTGATATCCCGTAATCAAACTCTCAAATAAAGTCTGCCACACGAGAGTTGAACAGCAGAGAGAATGCGGTATAAAAATTCAGGTGCCGCCACGTTCTCTATAAAAAAAATTAATTACAAAGGTTCCTAACGTATTTTTGTACTCGAGTAAAATGTTTTGTACTCCTGTAAAATGTCGACATTCCGTAAGCATCCATTTTTATTAACTAAAGGTATTTCCGGAAACAAAAATTCCTATATTTTTCCACTTCATAAATAATACCATCACGAGAGCATACCTGAAAATTCTACCTAGTTCTTGAAGGTGTCCAGGTACACCTTGTTGTGCACAAAAGCTCATTTCTGCTTATGAACCATGAGTGAAATGGAAGACGCTTTTATCGTACAAATGTTCAGGCGACACCAACAAACTGACTGTTGTGTTGTCATTTTATAGGATTCACACTGAATAGACAAGAGTTGACATTTTGTTGCTTATTTTGAAAACAAAACAGTAAGACTTCGAAGTTTACCAATAATTCATAACATGACTCTGATGCTGCAGCAAAAGTTTTCGATATTGCACCAGTTTTCCAAAACTGCAGTAAAGTGTTCCGAAAGTGCAGACAAAACAGAAATGCAACAAATAAGTTGGGAAATTGCCACTTATAATTGCACAAACAGTTTGTATTTTACCGGATAAATTTGGATTGTTTAATGAGAAACTGTTACCTAGCAATTAGATGAGAAAAATTGTCAACTATTAAAAACTTGACACCTAAGGTGGAGTATTTTTAGGTTGACAGTTTTTCCAGTCAAATTGCTAAAGGAAATAATTTAGAATTTAAACAATACAAATTTACCGGGTATCCATATAAACATGGAGTCTAATTGGGCAAGACAATTTAATGAATAAACTTAGAAACATATAATGCAAGCTTTATTTACAAAACACTAAAACTAAACATATTTTTATTTGAGCTTGATTAAAAAATGAATCAATGAAAAAACCACTAATTTGTCACTGTCAAAGTTGCAGGTAACTTTTTTCGATCAATGTAATAATTGCACTGTGGTGAAAATATGTTGGTTTACTTCTGTTTTGTCAGTTAGTGTGAGTATAAGTAAACAAAATTACTGTCCTGGAAGTATATTCAAAAAGTTAACACTGAAAATTTTAAAACATTTTTGTTTATGCATAATTGTATTATATTTACAAAAATGTGATATTTTTGTAAATAAACCCTGAAAAAAAGTCTTGTTTTTGAAAGTTTGATAGTTTATTATTTTTCTCTTATGTATTTGTTATATATTAATTGTTAATTGTATCATTGTATCTATTGTTTATTGTTTCTAATATTATAATTTGCTAATAGCGCCTCCATCCAGAAGTTGCAGCAAATGTATGTCAGTTATTCTTATGGGCTCCTAGTTGCTGGTTGAAACCTGGTATTAAGGTGCCATCTAGTGCGGAGGTAAAGTTTCTAAAAGTACTACCTGGTTCGGTGTGGAATTATATAGATATTTTTTTTAGATATTGCAATGGTTATTAAGCCTTACTACGAAAATTCTTTGTGAAGGGAGGATCAACAATAAAACATTTTCCCCAAATACAAGCCCACACAAATCTGATCATGGAAAAGGCAATCCGGAAGAAAACAAAAGAAATGTCGGCCGTAGAACATATCCTGAATACTTACTTATCTCTAGCTTCTTGTGTAGAGCAAAATTATCTAATATTCGTGCAGCTTTGTCCTGGATTCAGAGTATTACATGTGAATTTGCCGATTAATATGTTATTTCCTTTATTATTCACTAACAAATATTTAATTTCTCGGTTGTACATGTTTGTTTTAACTTATTTTTAGATGTAGCATTTGGTCAAGGTCAATTTTTCCACAAAAATTGCAACATTAAGACTGGGTAGAATTGTAAAGTATAAAAGCACTTGTATCTGTAAATATATATGGTTATAATATACAAGAGCTGCTGTTGATTTAATTTTAAAGGAATATGTTAGCAAGCTATTAAACTGATTTAAAACTATATATATTTTTATTTAAATACTTTAAGATTTTAACCATGCCTAATTCGGGTTTCCATTATCCATGACTGGATTAAATGGTCGAGCGACGAGACCTACCCGTGTTGTAATTCAGTCACTAGTCAGTCTGTGCACCACCTATTTTCGCTCGCGAGTCGAGTGAATCGTTCATTCCACAATTTCTAGCTGTTAATAAGTTTGTAGTGAAAATTATAAACGTGAGGCACACATCAACGTCAAAAACTGCACCCGAGAGACGTAAAAAAAAAACTATCAAAAAAAAGTTATAAATTATAAAAAAAAAGCAGAAATGGTATATGTAGTGTGGTAAACCTTGCAAAAGAATATGAAGCAGGTAAACAGACGGTGCGGGATGTCCTGAAATAGAAAAGCAAATTGGAATCATTTACGTTAAAAGCTGACAGTTCAAAATGTATCTTAAATACTCTAAAAGGTTCTAAGTTTAGAGACCTAGATGGAGCAATGGCAAAATGGTTTTTGCAAGAAAGAACCGAAGGTGTGCCAATTTCAGGCACCATGTGCGTTTGTCAAGCACAATCTTTTCATGAAAAACTTGGCACTGAAGGCGAATTTAGAGCCTCTAGTGGTTGGCTGTATTAATTCAAAAACCGTCATGGCATTAGAGAGTTGGTGATACAAGGTGAAAAATTAAGTGCAAAAGAAGATTCAATTGTTGAGTTCTGCCATGAGTTAGAGAAAATTATTCGGGAAATCGATCTGAAGCCGAATCAAATATATAACGCAGACAAGAGAGATCTGTACTGAAAATCAAGATTGCCTAACCATTCTATGGTGTGCCAATTTCTGCCTAGCAGTTATAGGAAAGTCTAAAAATCCTCGTGCTTTTAAGAATATATACTCAAAATTGTTACCAGTGGACTATTACAATCAACATGCAGTTTAGATGAATCGAACCATTTTCAATGAATGATTTTATAAAAAATGTATTCCGCAAAGTCGCTCTTATAACACCTCTCCTTTTAATTTAGTTTGCCTGACTTAAATGACTTTTATCCAGGGGATGTATATTGATGGATTTTTTATTTTGCCTATCCGCTCCTCAGATTTTTCCGGAGGTCGTGGATTAGATGGTTAGTTAGAGGCTCTTATAGCACTTGGGTACCCTTAGATATATCACCTCAGAAAAATCACAGCTTGATAAATACTGACTTGATCTATCTCTACTTTATTTCATATTTGAACAATAAATATTTGGACGCCAGGTCAGCAGTACTAGAGGAGTAAGGCAGACCGCAGAAATGTCTAGACAATAAACACCAGCTGTAACCTCTGTGAATCAGATTTTTACTTAGAGAAATAAAAGAAATGTATTTTTTAAAACAATATATTCACAAATAAATATATGTACCAGTGGATGGTTTACAGGATTACTTAAATTAATTTAAAATCGACAATTACTAAGCCTGAAGGGCTTTAAAATGACTAATGTTTAAGACGTAGCCTGAAGGGCTCTAAATTAAAACAATAAAAAATAGTTACTCTTGACATCAAGTCAAGCTGAAAAATTCAACATTTACAATGAAGTGAATAGTAAATCTTGGTAAAATTGACAAATTGAAATATTACGTAAGACCTGGTAATTCCTGCGGGCAATAAAAATATACAAAGGCAAGAGTCTGCCTTTCCTGGCAGACTCTGGAGATCCCCTCGTGGAATGTGGATATCCTAGGATGCAGTTATGGCTCGGAGGTACAGCAGAACTGACACGTACTGTCTAAGGGCGATATGTACTACAATGGGTGAAATGTTACAGCAACGGGAGGAGATATCTTCCAGTCTGGCGTTCAGGAATTCAAGCGAAGATGGTCCTCTCAGCTTGGTCACCAGAGGAATTGGTTCTCGGTCATCGAATCAAATTATAGAAGGAAAAAATTACCAGTATCAGGTTTATCTTTACAATAAATTTGGAAGAAAAAATATGTATAAATTTCCGCTTGAGCGAGATATTGACCAAAATTTATAATTAAATATGAAATCCTACTAAAAAGAAAAATATTCTGCCAAATGGCGAATAGTTACTTAATTGATAAATTATTTATTTAATAAAACATATTGTTACGATCACTTTTAGTAGTTAACAATTTAAGAATCCGAAATTGATTGTAGGAATATTTGACGGATAAAACTTGTTTTTTTAAACAGTGATTCCTCTTGTTCCCTTTTGCATGCGTTTAGAAATTCAGGCATATTACTTTTATTGCATCAATATTGCCACAGCGCATTTATTAGATTCTTTGTCACAGATCTCTACCACAAATATATATATATATATATAATCATAGTGCATATTTGTGTCGCCTTACTGTTTTGTGAGTTGAACATTGGCAGTTCTGTGACGTTAACCTAGGTCAAAAGATCTATGGTATTTTCGCTTCCCATTTGAGCCGAACACGTTGATGGCATAGTAGCATGATACTAAGAGTACAACCTTTCATTGGGAACGGTACAACTTCATTGCACAGTAAACCATTGTTTATCACAATCACAAATGAATAAAATAATTAAAATAACGTATTTAAACTTATAAAATAATGTATTTTAAAGATGTGTCAAATTTGAAATTTGTCACGGAATGACGTCAGCAGAGGGAGAGAGATATGGGATCGCATGCGCGTTAGCATAATATCTTGCAGTCTTAGTGTCATGGCATTTTAGAAGGCGATGTTTGTATGAAAAACGTATGTTGTTGCTTGATCCAATGGTTCAGAGAGGAAGAGGTTTGACATATGGTCCTTCAGAGGTAGGTACCACAGTATCTGTGTAGGCACTGTAAAGTTTTGGATAAACTTATTTAATAAGAGTTTCTTACATAATAAATTATAATTTCATTGTGTTAATTTAAAAACCGGCAATATTTGTGGCAACATCGCTGAATTTGTATTATATTTGTGTCCTATATAGGTAACTTCTAATCTCATTTTATATTGATTTACCTATTTCACGTTTTGCAGTGTTCATCACAGACTTATCAGTTTTTTTCTGATTGCAAATAATTGATTTTGAGTGTTGGTTAGAAAATGGGTGAAAATATAGTACCTACCTAATCAAACTCGGAACCATAAGTGATTTTTTCCTAGAGGCCAAAATATGTAGTCTAAGTTAACTTAAAATCTTTTCAATTTGATGACTAATTGAATTTATTAAAAGTACATTAGTCAGTATCAGCATCAATTGATGTATCTTGTTCTTGGTTGCCCCGACCTGAACAGAGTATGCATATGATATTAGGAATAAGTGCAGAACATCTATTCGATCGTAAGGTATAAAGCACAATACCATTGTTTTTCCAAGGCTTTTCCATTAGTATCATCAAGTTTGCTGTGCGGTATCTCTTTAGTTAGTCATTGAAAACCTTACATAACAAAAATGTCCATATAAATAATAATCCGGTAGATAGGTACTTACCGGATTTTTTATATGGAGAAATCCACATTTGACCCAATTTTTTCAATTATTCTTTCATAAAAGTGTACATAGTAGGTATATTATTACATCATTAATGTAAAAAAATGATAAACATTGACCAAAATAGTAATAAACAAATAAACAACCCACCGACAATATCATAACATATCCCATAACCTTACTCTTACAGCTAGCCTGGCGCTCTTGCGTAAGAAATCTTAAAACTAATACGTAACGTACGTCCATGGAAAACAGACAATGTAACTTAAAAGCATTTATTTAATTAACTCGTCATAGGTCTAAAAAATAATTTAGATTTGCATTGTAGAGAAATATGTTTAAAGTTTGACGTATAATAGGTTTAAATACTAAGAAATGCCCAAAACCCGAGAAATTCCCGTCTGAATATCACACTTTTGAATCTCCCATAAGAAATACATGGCAGTCAAATTTGCTGATGTGTGTTTAGGAACCCATTTCAAATTTCGCGCCCGGATTTTGCTAACCTAATTAATATGGTCAAATACATATTACATAGGTACACAAATTATGTGTTCCACAGTGTTATCGAATGCACAGTGATTGTGTATTATGCTTAACCTCTGCTTACACATGGCATTTGTCCCGCTCAATTTGAAAGTAAATATACGATTCGGTGTAGAATATGTTACTCTGTCTCCCCATGTATACACCTTGGTCAAGATAAAACAACTTTTCATGAGATATATGTATATTTCAGGAAAATAAAATGGACCTTTCTTAAATCTTAGATCTTAAAATAGGCATTTAAAAAAAATCATTATGATTTTGGTTTTTTGAGAATGAAAGGTAAGCCGGCGAAACTTTTGTTCGTTTCACATATTTTACTATTACACGGAACGCTATCAATTGCTGCAAGAGAAAACAAAAGTAGGAAGACACTGGAAATGGACAGCATTTTCACAGGAATATTAAAGTGTAGTAAAAACTTATACAGAGCACAGTAAAAACTCAATTATATCCTATACTATACATTGTCAGCCTTTACTGCAACTCTCTTTTCAGCCAGTCTTCGTTTTTTCCAATTTTTTCTCCAGTCGGCTGGTTGCTTGACGCAACCATTCGCAGACCGCCCCGTCGGACTGTGTTTTGTCTATATTTACTTTTACCATCTGCGCTTTAGGTTTTACTGCTTCTATGCCGATATAGAATAAAAACTTAATATCAGAAAGGTATATTATGTATTTGTATATGCCATTGATAACTTACCAATGTTACAGGAATGAGTTCTTTAAATTGTTTAAAGCATTATTTCTGTGGTCCATTTGAATTGTTATTGCGCCCAACCAAGTTATATTGTAGGGCCAACTCCTTAGTCATTATACGAGAATTATATGTCCTACCGCTTTGTGTAATTCCTGCTTGATTGTTTTGGAGGTAAAATTTGCCCAAAATTGGGTACTGGACAAGGGTCTTTCATAAATAGTCTATGCAATAATAAAAAAAATGCCAGAGTACCTACCTAAGTAGAGCACAAAAGATTGTTATGATAGTATTTGTGAATACTATATAAAGGATAATCACTTTCTAACTTAGTAAAAATAAATGTGCAGAACATTTGCAAAAATACAAAACTTACAAGGAACGTGAAATAACGGCTATTTGCCCTTAATGTGGCATTTAATAATAGAGAACATTCCCTGTTCCCATTATTGCTTAGAAATGTTCTACCGTACTGAAAAATAAGATATGCAAAATATGACGCCTTAATTCCCAATATTTGTTATAAATTATTAGTTTCGCGCGCGAGCGAATGGTTTCATACAGGTTCAACGTCGTGACGCCACATCTTACAATTTATAAACGACGAACAGACCGATTCGGTCGGCTACGGGAGATCCCAGCACTCGACCGCTTGTTTTCATAGTTCACTCTATATAAATTATATACATATATATGTACAATATATATAAATTATATGAATATAAATCAAATAAATATAAATTAAAATTTCCGCACAATTTTTAACAAATTTTATTACACTATTTACCTAGCTGATTTATCTTGCTGGTTGCGGAATCAAATTTTTCTGTTATTACAATTCTTTTTACATATTCTCAACTTTTCTATATATACCTATATCTCTCATCTATGTCCTGTAATAGAATTACGTGGTTCTAAACCATAAATAATGATCTATATTAATATGTATATCAACGAACTTATAATATATCAAAATTAAATATAAAACACCAATGACGTATTATTCCCGCCTAAAAATAGAGAAATGCTATTGGACGATTCAAGGACAAAGTTTGTAGGCAACCTACTCCTTTAGTCATCTTGACCTACCCCCACAACACATTTAAAATCTCCGTCGAATGTTGGAAGCTTGAAAGGTTTTCAAGCTTAGTTATTTTAAAGTAGCAGTATAGTAATACATCTGTACACATAAATAAATGTGACATTTATATATTACAATGTATGTATGTAAATACAAAAAAATGTACCTCGATATATTTATCTGCTTGTTTTCTTGTTGCTTGTTATTTTTTTGTAAAATCCTAGTTTTTGTAGAAGCCTAGGAGTCGTGGTAACTTGTATGAGACAGGGGGGGCTGCCTCTCCTCATCATCGCGCTTGTAAATTATCTTTGGTATTGATAAGGTTGTCTGTGTTTTCCATTCGGAAAGTCATTGAGGCACTATAAGACTTACTACACTTCATGCAAGATATGTGAGTACTTAATGTTAAAATTAAATTTCACTTATTTCATGTTGGATTGTGGGACTGGGAACATTCGACCATTAATAGAATGGACAAGTAATGTTGAAAATTTAGAGGCACAGGCATCTACTGGAATGTTTATTTACGTCATGTGACAGCGTACCTTCAATGTTATTGGTCAGTCAATTTAACCTTGTGTCATGTTGCCAGTTTAGAAAATTTTCACAGGTACACAGATTTTCTCTAAGAAATGAAGTTGATTTTTGCTATCGACATTGGTCATTCGATTCTTATGTTTAATAACTGGCACTGATATTAATTTGTGCTAAATCTCAGCTGGAAAGGTGAGATTAATTCTTGTTTTCATTATCTGTCGCAAATAGTTGTTTTGTTGTATTTAATTTGAGACCTGGCAATGTTGCGTATGTTTTGAAGTAGCTCTGTCGTTATATTCGTGTGGCGTGTAGTTATTTGTGAGAAGTGTTCGAATATAGTTTTTTAGTGGTTTAATAGGTATCCGTTGATAGCAATGGTGAAAAAGTGCGAGGCTTGCAAACAGCCGTTTGAAAGGGGTCTCAGTATTCATTTCGGCGAAATGGAGGTACGCTTTGTTTACTAATTTGTGTTCCGTCTTTTTCCCACTATAATAGGTATCCTTTTCTAGGTACTTGGACCAAGCATTCATATAAATTTGATTAGGACCTATCCCTCTATCTTTTTTATCGAAGGTGGGAACATAGTGTTAACATATTGCTGTACCTATGAGATTTACCATTTGTTAAATCATGTCAAAATATCCTTGGGCAACGTGGTGTTTTCTCAGAAAATATATACCTATTGTGAAATACAATAAGTGAAAAAAGTAGGCACAAATTGAGACATGGACAGTTATGAATCTTCGTCACTTACTACACTCATCTGAACTATATATTTCAAATGTCAATTTGACAAAATACTTTCATTATGGGTGAGAAATTAAATTATATATTTTTGAAACTATTTTGTGAAAAAAATTCTGATGGAACTAAGCATTTAAGACTTAAAGGAAATGAGCTTTTTCAACGTATTGGGTATGATATATGAGTCTATTATTAATTGAAATATGAGTCAATCAGCTATTAAGTATAATATTGAGCTATTATAAATTAAGCTAATATTGAGATCAGTCTACATATTATTAACTGCTGCCCAAATCATTATCTCAGGTCCGTCTTCTACCATTGAGTACACTCCTATGTCCTTAATATATTTATTGAAAAATTATATCACACAACATATTTGTCTCATGGTAGAGCTTAGGGCTTCTATTGTGTTGGTTGTATAGTATTATTCACATGTCGATTGCTATAAGTATCCCCAATAGGGAACATTCCCATTTTTTTATTGCATAAGAATGTTTTACCATACCGAAAAATAAGATGCAAAATATGACGCCTTAATTCCCAATAATAAATTTGTTATAAAGTCTCGCGCGCGAGCGAATCGTTTCAAACAGGTTCCCAGCACTCGACCGCTTGATTCCATATTTCATTCGGCCGCTTTCCGGCGCAACGCCTAGCGAATACTGTAGCTTGTAACGTCACACCTAGTTTCGGGCCGCTCCAATTTTATCGCTTTTTAGATCCTTCATACTGATCGCGCCGAATTAGAAATCTTGTTTTCTTTTGAAGTACACGTTTTATTACAACGTTACGCTATATTTTCATTTAGTCATATAGTCATTTTTATATTTAAAAATTTTAGTTATGTTCGCTATTATTGTCTTCAGGTGATTGAGACAAATTTAGAAGCTGTTCTGGTACTAATAGTGCTCATTTATACATAGTGTGTGCTGATACCTTAAATTATGGTTGATCGACTATGAGGTAGTTCACTGCCTTCTTTACTTTCTGCATCTGCCAATTTTATATTGTGCTGTTTGGTATATGTGATCGGCAATTCCTAATTTTACTGTTCTGTTATATTGACTAATCGGAGGTTTCATGCTCAGATAGGGGGCCTTAGTCTCTGGCACTAGCAGAAATTTGTTCAATATTGAGTAGAAAGTTGCACAATCTCATTAAAAAAAATATCGATATTGGGGTTGTCCAGGGGTCAAGAGGATAATGAGACGCGATAGAAGAGAATTGAGAGCCATTGAATAATGCAAATTCAATGATAAACAATTTGAATATATAAGTTGTTTTTGGTTATCTACGTTATATTTATATTATTGAAGGCACGAAGGTACTTAAAAATCTACCCTTGAAGTCTATCTGAGCATAAGAAACTAAAGGAATGAAACTCGAATAGGTAGGTAGCGCCGGAGTACATAGGTACATACATTGCAGAAGTAATTCGTTGACAAAAAATGTACTAGGTCAATCTGCTGGACAACAGATACAATATATGCTATTTATCTATTTTGAAGCAATTGTCCTGGCAAAAAATATTGAAGGCTTAGATTAAAGTTAATTGGATTTATTTAACTATTTCCTGCTTATAACACTGAAGTCTACGAACTCTTAAAATAATGAATATAGGTATATGGTAAACTGCTTTAATAGTAATCCTATGAAATTATACATATTAAATATCAATATACTTAAGTAGTACCTATGTGTAAGTATAATAATATCTAGGTACCACAAATAATTTTGGACAAAATTTCATGTCGTTTTATCAATTAATTATTATGGATTGAGCCGATTGAAAAAACATTTTCCTTAAAACTTGGGCTCAATGATTGACAAGTATTTTACCCTAGCACTATAAAAAATGAGGCTGAATTTCTGGAGTCACTACCTAAATTCGAAGTAGATATTTTCCACAAAACTTTCACCAACGACATCTTGTAAGTTTACTGTTATATCGTCCGTCAGTAAATCCAACGCTTGTCCTTTTCCTATGAAAAATTGTACAAACCCATGTTCACTTCGTTTTTCCATTTTTGCTCAGAAAAAGTACCCAATCCAATTCGTCGCACATGTGCTGAAACAGTTTCTAAATTAAAATTCCTTTGAGCCATTTATTATTTTAACGATGCCTACAGTATTAATTATACGGGATTTAAATCGGGGCAATACAGAAGACGCCTTAAGGTAGATTCACCGATATCGATTTTATATTGAAGCTTATAGATTTTACTTAGGTACCACTATAAGTTAATATTTGTAAAAGGATTATGTTATCTTAGCCGCTCCATCATTTTAAGTTTTCTAGTGTAATGACAACGTTGCGATAGGTATATGGAGCGTTATTTATAACTAACACCCTAACACTCGGAGTAGTTTCCACAAACACCAAAACACTTTCACTTCGCTCGACGCGCGTTTCGCCAACCAAGTTGGCATCATCCGGAGACGATTAAAAACTGCAGTTTTTAGTTTTTAATCGTTTTTTAGTTTTAGCAGTTTTTAATCGTCTCCGGATGATGCCAACTTGGTTGGCGAAACGCGCGTCGAGCGAAGTGAAAGTGTTTTGGTGTTTGTGGAAACTACTCCGAGTGTTACAGTTACATAAAAGGCTCCAGCCCTATCCAGTAACTAACACCCTATTTATTAGATTAGGAATTAGTAGATCCTCACGCCACTCTTGGTAATGAACGTTAGTAGTTCATCTCACTATGATAATCGCCCATTTTTTGCTGTTTGTTATAAATTAATCTTTATTGGTTGTAATTAATTTGATGAGAATTTTTAACAAAACCATTTTTACCAGTTGCGTTTACTATTATTAATATTTGCCCTCTTGAAATCGGATTATGATAGTCGTCTCTTTAATTTTGACTTAAATTCCATTTTGTGAGACTACACTTAAATTACATTTCTTGTATTATGCGGATTGTATTGTACGATGTTTGATATGCGTTAATTTTCTACTGCGCATCGAAGTGGTGATTTGATATCGAGAACCGACCCGCGTTCCTATTTTTGAGGAGCTGTACCAAACCTTTGGAAGCATTTATCACATATATCGCTTAAATATTGAACACCCAGAACAGCTTACAAATACCATAACTGCTTACAGAATATTTGTCCCAGGTACCCTGAAGGCGATCGCAGATATTTAGTAATGGACATGTCAGTGTCGTGCATAGTACCTACCTAAGTCCGAAACATACTAGGTCAACTCAACACAAATTTCTAAGAAATTTTTATCTCATATGCAGTAGGTAGGTACGTACGTTTGCTCTATTAACTTTTATTTTATATTTCTAGCACTCGTTTAAGAAGCAGAGATATGATTATTGTTGCAAATTTTCTCAGAGAACATCAAGACATTATCAGTATAGATTTGGCATATAATAATATAGGAGATAGAGGTTTAAAAATGTTAGTTGAAGACTACCTTACATTTGAAGAAAATACTTTAGAACACATTAACTTAATGCATTGCGACATTAAAGCAGAAGGATTGAAATGTCTTGTATCAAGTGAATGTTTAAAATTAAAAACCTGTCGACTCAATGGCAACAAATTAGGATCTGCGGTAATCTTCTACCTTTTTAGCGTTAAATTATAAGCTAATATTATACAAATTTATATTTAATTTGTTATAAAAAAGTACATCATATCTCTATACACTGTTGGTCAATAATAGGTTGCAATAATACAAAATTTTAATGTATTTTTGGCAATTCTTCCCATTTAAATCGCTGGGCATCGACGGCATACATCCTGCACTACCCCAGTGGGGCCTGGATAAACTACTGCCGCACCTGGTTGGGATGTTTAGGATGTGGTTAGCATGCCTTTACATTCCTACTGAAGATAATGGAGAAGCTATGTGAGCGATATATGATGGATGTAACATTGACTAACAATTCTGTGCATCCCAACCAACATATTATGTATACCTACACACCAGAAAGATCCACCGACACTACCCTTCATGTGGTAGCAAGTCAGATTGTGAAATCCCTGGCTTACAAGGAATTCACCCTAGGTGTCTTCATAGATATAAAAGGTGCGTTTGACAAAACCACCTTTCCTAAAATTACAGCGGCCATATAACACAGGAACGTTCCTTTATTTTGGGCAGCTGGCTATTCAACATGCTCTCTAAAAGAGGAGTACAAATCAGTGCAGGAGACACTGTCATAAGAGAACTGGTTGCTAGAGGCTGTCCGCAGGGAGGTGTTTTATCACCACTGTTATGGAATCTGGTTCTTGACAGCCTCCTAAACCACTTCAACATGGAAGGATTCTACACAATTGCAAACGCAGATGACCTAACGATACTTCTTAATGGAATACTGCTAAGAATAATCGAAAATTGGTGGTACCAGCACGCCCAATCCGTCAACCCCAGGAAGACAGAAATGGTATTCTTAAGAGCACCCATTCTCCTAAACACAACATTAAATTTTTCACCACAGGTGAAATACTGGTGGCAAGTACAAAGAGTCGCCAGTCTGAGCATAACCGGAGCTATGCGAACAACACCAACGAGAGCAATGGAGGTAATGCTGTGTCTTGCATCGTTAGGTCTTCATCTAGAAGAAGTGGCTTTGACTACTATGACTCACCTCAAATCCTTTGGCATACTACTAAACGTGAGCTGTTGCCAAACTAGACGCCGCATGTGCACTGAAGCTGTCAAAACGATACCCCTTTTACAGGCATGTGCAGATGGCATTCCGCCTCGGCTTGTCTTTGATAAACCTTACACCATACACACTACTGGTGAAGATGAGACCGCTGTTGAAGGTGTAAACTATGTCTTCACAGACGGATTAAAGAAGAAGAAAGGAGAAGGCTGTGGTATATATTCCAGAAATCTACGATTCCGATGTAACTGGACTATGGATCAAAATGCCAAGGTAGCACAAATAGAACTCTCAGGTATACCCATAACTGCAGAAGAGATTGCTCGCAGTGATATAACGGGTAAGGCAATCAGAATCTGCACATATAGTAGGTAGATAGTAGGTAAATTATAAAATAACTAAAGTGTCATCATGGGAATGTGACCAATCACTTGTGAGAGCCTGTCAGATGAATAACATCTGTCTATGTTGGGTCAAAGGAGACTCACATTGCAACGCAATAAAGAAGATGACCAACTGGCCAAGAAGGCAGCCAGCCTAAAAATCCTTGGGCCTGGTCCTTCAAGTACACTACCAATTGCAGCGAATCTCCAAATAATAAAGGAAAACATCCATAAGAAATTTAAGACGTTATGGGACAAAAGCTGTCCGTTGGCCAGAAATCTCCTGAGATATCCCAGCGAAGGGACAGCGAGGAATTATCTGGCAATGTCTAGGGGAAACCTACGATTTGTAACAGGAATCCTAACCGGACACTGTCGGGTAAGGAAGCACCTCTATAATATTAGACAAAGTGACATACCCATCAGCAGAGGATGTGAACAAGAAGATGAAACGGTCGAGCATGTACTTTGCGAGTGTCCTGCCGTGTCATCAACCAGAGAATCTGTACTGGGGTAACGTTGGCTTTCTATGGCCAATTTGAGGGAAGCGCCCCTAGGCAATATCATCACCTTTTTTACATCATTAGGCTGGTCGATGGCTTAGGGAGACAATTCCCTCACGGAGGAAGCACAAGGGGCTCAATGGGGCCTAAGTGCAGCAAAGTGAATGTCTCGTATCTATGCTACTATTTATACAGTAAACACTTTTAATTTTATATAAAAATCAGCGCAATCGAATGTAGTTTGTTGCAAATTGTTGAAAAGTTGAAAATTGACAAAGATACGTACGGGTTTTTCGTAAATAGAAATGTAATTTGCTTATGAAAAATTCTGAAAATTGGCGTCAATCGGTACGCTGTGCATTCTGTCACAGCGGGGACTGGAGAGCAATCCGAAATTTCAAATTAACAGTGGTGCAATAGGTCTCCATATTAGAATTATTCATTCGGACGCAGCGCATTTTGTTAAGCATTATAATGGCTATGTAATACTCCAATTTGAAATAATTAAGATTTTTTCCCCAGATTTTATTGCATTTTTATTTTTTCGCTTTTTTAACTTGGCACTAAATATCGCAGCGAAAAAATATTTGCTGTTTTTGAAATGCTTTATCCTTACGTAAAATCATCCACTGAATAAAAAGCCATGCGTATCTCGCTCGTTGTAACTTTTTAATAGCTTGCTATCGGGTCTATTCACATTCACACCCGTTAAAATTAAACAGCCGTTTATATTTTAATTTTTAACACCCCGTTATGATAAAATATAGAAAGTTAAAATTCCTCATAAATAACGGAGGTAGGTACCTTTCGTTACATCTTTATATGTATAATATATTTGGTGTTAATTTCTTTTAGAAATAATGTGATTTTGTTTTGTAGAATAAAATACTTACTTGCGATAATAATGATAATTAATGGTGATAGGTACTATTTAAGGAATAAAGTACATGTTTTGTCAAATTAGATTTTATTTTATATATAAAATACAACGATAAAGTACACAAATATTTAACAATCCAATACAAAAATAATCACTTTTAAAAAAGAATTATTTCTATAATTTCTCAAACCAGTTCAGGTATTTAAGTAAACTTTAAAGAGGTGAATTATAATAAGTGTTAAAAATGTCCAGGCACCGATTAAAAATACAAAAAAATATAAGACTAATGTTTTAGACCCCGAACTACATATATAATTAAATATTTAAAAACGTACCTAACTAGAGAAATGACTTGAAATGAGTTGCTTGAAATGAGCCGACAGAGAAAAATCCAAGGAGTTTAAGTCAGGAGACTTAGGAGCCAAGCAAAAGTAAATTACTATTCAGGAAAATATGTGAAACTACAGAAAAATACTCTTAAATAAGCCAGGAAATTTAATGTGGAATGTTTAAGGGTTCTTAACCCTGTTAAATATGTTGGTTTTGTAACTTAAAAAAAATGACATACTAATAATGTACCTACAATATATTTCTTAAAATAATTTACGAACATGCCAGCATACAGATAAACATATATATATATATATATATATATATATATATATATATATATATATATATATATTATATAGTTAGTTTGATTATATATTTCTGCAGGCATTAGAAACTTGATCCAATGATTTGAAATATGTCGTATTGCCTGTTGTATTGCTTCTGATATCGCCCTGCTTTGATGGGCCCCTAAGATATCGTTGTCGAACATTATTCCTTCAGAATGGATATTTTTTATAAATAGTTACATGTCATGTAGTTTTTTTTTGGAAAACTTGAAATAACTACAAAATAACTTTTAATATTATTATTATTAAGAAACCAATATACCGATACCTACCTACTAGTAATATAAATATGTAGGTAGGCATATACCCACCAACCGCTGATTTAACTGCTGTAATTCTTCAAATAGAAGTGCTGGTATTACCATATTTTTTTTAATAAGGTAAAAACCATTAATCAAATAATAAACCACATAATGGGTACCTAACCACTCTTGTTCACACAGTAAAGTTTTATTTTACAACTGCACATAACCACACTTTCGTTTCAAATTTCAACAAACGGCCTGTTAAATTATTAAACGATCCATCTAACCACCCTTTTAAAATAAACGGGTTTTGGTTAATTTTAACATTAAACAAATTAATTTGGGACACCGAGAATAGCGTTTCTGTTAAAATTTTCCGATAATTTTTTTAACGGATTTTCTGGTCCGTTTATTTTTAACATTGCTAATGAGAATAGACATGTATATACGTTAATATCTTTCATTTGAACCCTATTTCAGCGGGGTCCGTCCAAAGGCCAAATCAAAACCTCTGACACCCCTACTAATATGATCCTGCGCTGATGCCGATTTTACTGCCACAGTCAGATTGCATTTGTTTGTCTTAAAATTTCTGTGTTGATTTGAACTCCTAGTCCACTCATTATAAAATGAATGTATTTAAATAAACAACATGCGGAGAAGTAGTTGTTGTTCCACTTTTCATGCCAGGGTCAGATCATGCGCATTAGAGACTTATGGACACGTTTGAACTAACTGATTCTTACTCAACTGTGCTTTGATATTGGAACTATCGAACCATTCTTTTAGTTCCGTCACTGCACTGATTGTTTATTGTCGTGGTGCTGTTTATTCCTATATGTATATTTTTCTTTCAGGGGTCTCGTTATATTGCAAGTTTAATACAGATTTGTCCAACCTTAGTACATCTTGATATTTCTGAAACAGATCAGAGTCTAGAAGACGTTGAGTGTATCCTTACCATATTTGAAAGAAGCTCGCTAGAAGTTTTGGATATATCAAGGATTATACTAGATTCCTATTACGCCAAAAGTAATATGGCAATAATGGCGGACGACTTAGCAGCACTATTACATGTAAATACTTTTAGAATATTTTAAATGTATATAAAATATACTTGTCAAACCTTGGGATGGAACATTTTATACCATTATCAGATTACCAACTGCTATGATAATGATAGGTAATAATAATAATATAATAATGTCAAATCGTTTTAGCATTGTCAATATAAATAAATGTACAATAATTAGGTAATACAGGCAAATAAAATATAAAGAAAATATAAGAAAAATAATATTTAGAGGTTATCAGCATTATATATAAAGAATTCGTCCAATGTGTAATTCCAGGGGAGATTTTCATGAATATATATTAAATTTTGGTTTTAAACTTATTTGATGTTAAGTTGATAACTTCAACAAGCAAACATTTATATAATTTTAGTTCTACGTAAATAAATATTTGTGTAATGTTTATGTATTAGCAGTATACTTAATTACTTAATGTTGTCTCGATATCTAGTTCGATCAGTATCGGTTCTAAAACATTCTCTATTAGGTACTTATATTATATTCTCTTATTATGTTTTCCATTACTCATTACTGCATTTTTTCATATTTCAGTTATAGGCTTATACAGGGTGCAAAAATGAGAATAGTTTTTACGTTAAATTCGAGACACCCTGTAGGGAGCACTAGCAACAAAAACGGATGCATAATGAAATCATACTGTAGCCTAATGTTTTCTGAACATTTTAGTTTCCTAAATTTCTCTGATCTGCAATATCAAAGAAGATACACAATTTTATACCAGAATATGTTTTTCTTATTAAAATTACAATTTGACAACATTAAACTAAGAATAACACTATCAATAATTAGCAATATATAGCAAAAAAAAGTACATACTTGTAGTAGTAGTGCGTGTTTCCGCCTCTACTTCTAATAACTGCTTCATATCGCCGACGCATACTCGATATTAACTTGGATATTTGATTTTGGTCAAATATCGGTAACTATAATTTGGACATCTTGCAAGTTGGCAAGAGAGGGTTAATGCTGTCTCAGTGCCCTACCAATAATATCCCATAAGTGCTCAATAGAATTCATATCGGGACTGTGCGGTGGACAATTTACAGTTCGAATATTTACTTCTTGCATATATTCATTGACGATGCGCGCTACATGTAATCTTGCGTTATCGTGAATTAGTAAAAAAATATTCTCAATGTACGGACCACCGAAAGGGTCAACGTGCTCAGACAAAATGTCATTGATATATCTTTCGCTACTTAAACAACCCCCACGTAAAGGTACGATATCCGTCCGTGCTGTGAAGGAAATTCCAGCCCAAAACGTCACAGAGCCTCCATTAAATAAAAGTTATTTCGCGTATGTTGCACTGTGCATAACGCTCATCTGCTGGCGGATAAACTCTTAGACATCTATCGGTGCTATATAGACAAAACCTAGATTCTAGAAAAGGCACATTCGCACCTAGAAACGCACCTAGAAGGCACCTAGAAAAGGTACATTCTCTTAATGTACATTTTCTTAAAGTACATTCTCTTAGGTAATTCTCGAATGCATTTACATTTGTTTAAGTAACTAAGTTGCACTTGCAGTTGGCTGTATTTTCTGCAAATCTTGGCTTTGCTTCACCCTTGGTAAAGAAACATTGTTTTCGATGTAGTAACCAAAATCTGTAGGTTTTCGAACTTGAGGTTGAATTTTTAGCGCATAGCGAATACTTAAAGATCCAAAGTGAATCAGATCTAAACATGCTTCATTAGAAATTGCAATTATTATAGCTTTACTTTTGCCCCATCGGAATGGGAAACTCGTCGAATCGCACCCACTTAGGAAATATAGTGCCAATAAAACCACAACTAAGTTTTTAGCACTTTTCTGATAGGTATATGGGCTAGTGATTGAATTATCATATGACACGGTTTCTTCTTATTATTCACGGAACACGGAAACTTCTTATTATTCTGCATGCATATCTCTGTCAGTATAATAAGAGTATACTTGTACCAGTATAAGAGGAGTAGTACATTGATAATACAAAAATATCTATATTTGTAGCATAGATTAAAAATACCTTATACCTGTTTTTAATACGGTCAATAATAGAAAACGAGAAGAAAAATGAAAATATTTTTATATTCATTCATCTATTTCACGCTACATTTCATATGGCAATCGTAAAATTCAATTAGGGACGATAGCGGCACAAAAGCATATCAGTTGAATATTCACATTATCATATCATGAAATTATTATATTGAAGTGGTATTATTACATTTGATAAAAGTTTTTATTTTTTTATTTTATCACTAATCGCTAATGGTACGTAATGCAAATGCCGAAAATACTTATCATCCTATCCACAAGTTATTAAAATTGAATTTCAAGAGCATTATAGTTGCATCTGGTATTTTCAACACGCTTAAGATACTTGTGAAAGATGCAAGATCTGTGATTTTTTTATTGATTTCTCAATTGTGGTAGTACTTATATATTTTCCTAAATTAATAAATAATTAGCTCATAACCCCTGTTATTTTATATTGGCCCGGTACTTGCCTATTTTATATTTTGTATTTATTCTACAATAGTTTGAAATAATGATTTGAGTCTTGAGTCCAACTAGCCCACTTCATATCTTGATCAGTATTATTTTTTAATTATTACTGTGAAAGAGAAATAAAAACAAAACTAATACCAATTAGTAAATCTGGACTTGTAATCGCTATTAAAGTAATGAAAAGCTTTATAAATTGTGTTTCTGTCGATGCCTGATGCTACTGTCGTATCTTATTCTAATTTCAGGTGAATAATGTGCTGAGAGAATTACATATACAAAAATGCGAGTTCGATGGCCATGATGTGGAAATATTGGTAACAGGATTAAGAGGAAACAGAACCTTACAGATGCTGGACTTGGGATGCAATCACATCGGCGATCTTGGGGCACAACTAATAGCAGATTGGCTTAAGAAGTGCAGACCACCGCTCCGTGGCTTAAATGTTTCTGCAAATAATATCAAAAATTTTGGTGTAAGGTAAATACGACCACGTATTAGCGTCACTTATTCATTCACTATTCGTATCGTATTCACTTAATCATTTATTTTTTAAAATCTCAAATTAAAAAAAATTAATTTTCTCAAAAAATCTCAAAATTCTTGAGAAAATAAATATCAACATTTTGATAAAAAAATGTTTGCAGGGACGCCAATATACAGGGTTCAAACTCGATGGCCTATTCGTATCTGAAGAATAAAACATGTTTACTTTTTGAAAATTTGGTACCGTAAATATTTATGCAGGACGTGTAACATGAAACAATTTGTTCGTGGTAAAACGAATCTAGAGGGATTGAAAATTTTTGTTTATGCAAATCCAAAAGGCTTGGTATTAGAATTTATATTAATAATTGTATCAAGGTAATCATACATTTTTACAGAACTAGGTAACACATCTGAGTGTTCATCCATCTGCTGTTGTTAGATTAGCCACGACATTGTTAGAACGACTGCATATTCTCCACCATATATACCCTTATATGTTACAAAAAAATATGTTTGTAACTGGCACCATAATGAAATCCAGAGTACCTAAATCGCTTCATTTAACTTCGGACAAGCTAATGTATATACATACATACATACATACATACATACATACATACATACATACATACATACATACATACATACATACATACATACATACATACATACATACATACATACATACATACATACATACATACATACATACATACATACATACATACATACATACATACATACATACATACATACATACATACATACATACATACATACATACATACATACATACATACATACATACATACATACATACATACATACATACATACATACATACATACATACATACATACATACATACATACATACATACATACATACATACATACATACATACATACATACATACATACATACATACATACATACATACATACATACATACATACATACATACATACATACATACATACATACATACATACATACATACATACATACATACATACATACATACATACATACATACATACATACATACATACATACATACATACATACATACATACATACATACATACATACATACATACATACATACATACATACATACATACATACATACATACATACATACATACATACATACATACATACATACATACATACATACATACATACATACATACATACATACATACATACATACATACATACATACATACATACATACATACATACATACATACATACATACATACATACATACATACATACATACATACATACATACATACATACATACATACATACATACATACATACATACATACATACATACATACATACATACATACATACATACATACATACATACATACATACATACATACATACATACATACATACATACATACATACATACATACATACATACATACATACATACATACATACATACATACATACATACATACATACATACATACATACATACATACATACATACATACATACATACATACATACATACATACATACATACATACATACATACATACATACATACAATAGCTGCGTGTTTTACTATTGATAGTACCTATTTAATATAGGCATTATAGGCAATGCATAATTATATTGACAATTTGATTTATATATAAAAAAATCGCATATAACAGTTTCTCATTAAACCTCTTGTGCAATTATAGGTGATAATGATTACGCAATTTATCGGACGACCCCTGACAAAATTTCTGTGATCTAAAAATATTCTTGTGAAACATCCAACTGGTCCTCATTGGTGTACCTTATTCCATGTACATATATTTTTAATATCTGGTTAGTCGGGCGACCCTCTGGCAAAAGTAATTGTGCTTTGAAAGGGTAATTGGGTCATCTATGAGGGAAATATGCAAAAATTGTTGAATTCACTCAAATATCAGATACCACTCAAATATCAGATACCACTCAAACGTTGGATTAGGTACCATTTATTAAATTAGTATTCATCCGCTAATGGCTAACGAAACTCGGATTTTGCTATATGGTTAACAATTTTTTTACGGAACTAAATCGTCAGCTCACATCTGACAACTCATTACAGACAGTATACTAAAACAAAAGCTGTCGCTAGTGGTTTACAGACCAGTTAAAGATCGTCAGATCGATGTAGTTAATAATATTTATAAAATTTATGATAGGTATATGCAATCGGAAGTAAACTTTACGAGGGACTAGTCATTCATAGTATAACGACTGTCGTTAATACAACGAGTGTTAACACAACGAATTGTAAAGGCAATAGGGCTGATTATAGCTGTAGTTTCACAAGCGTCTAGCGACTGTGGTGTTGTCAATACTGTAAGGTCTACCTCACGAATGTTGGACAACAGAAAGAATGCACGATAAAAATCCGAACGAAGTTGCCACGTTCTTTATTAACAAATTAATTACATAGGTTCCTATATTATTTTTGTACTATAGTTACTTACACAAAGAAGCAGAATTTCAACAGTATATGCAACAGAAGCTTCTGTTGCATATACTATCACATTTTCCCTTCATACCTTTGTTCACCTTTCGCGAGGCACACTTTTCCTACGTACTTACCCGTTGCTCGATGAAGTCCGAGGATCCCGATAGGTCGGAAGATCCAGTACGAGCTACGTTTAGATGCGTTAATGTTAGCGTCATGTACCATTTTCGGTACAATCACAGCATGATACATCATACTGTCAACTTTTAAATTTTTAGAACGATTATCACCAGAAGTTGTACCTATAGAGATCTGAATTATATTATACCACTACCGTTCAGTCAAATGATCTGGGCCTTAATTCCATATAAAGTGTGTGTACAATATAAGTATAGTGCTACAAGCAAATAACTGCCATTAAACAAACAACTATAAGATGATAGATACATTTATCATCTTAGGTAAACTTTACAAAGGGTAGAAAAGGAAATGGTAAAATATTCATCCTGTACTCAGAAGTGGATAGTGTCTTTACTGCATCTGTCGTATAATTTATGGGAGGGTGCGTGCTCCTACCTAAGTACAAAGATTCTGTTTTACATGCATATGCTAGAATATATCACTCATCGTCTAGGGCAGTAGGTAGTAGTAGGTATCCATTGGAATTTTGTATAAATAATAGTCTCTACTCTATATCTATACTTATACATTAGAAGCCCGAATTAATAGGTAATTAAATATTGAATATTGTCATCCTCTGTTTTCTCTAATTACTTATCTTCGTTACTATCTCGTTAACAAGATATACCACGGTCTCATTATAGTTATTTATGTAATAAGGATCATAAGACAATCATTACGGTAGGTACCTAGCAGATGTGAATATTATTAATCCTTGACATTGACATTTGTAAAACCTACATACCTAACCTAACCTAACCTACATACAGCTGATTGCATTAATGGTACGTTGATCAGAAGGTTACAGACCTAAAACCTATTCATGTAACCAGTTGGGTGAAGTACTATTTTGTGTAACTAACAGATTTTTGCTGGCGAGTTCCGCAAAAGGATGCGAGACACAAAATCGTGTTTCCCAACAAGAGTTTTAATTTTGACCAATTATGTATTTTATGAGAAGAAAATTGTGAATTTTATACGTTTAAAAATAATTCAGTAGATTTGTAACGGTGTGACAGCTCGTTTCATAGCTTGTCAGCTATGAACCTCCTAACCTACTATGAAATGAACTTTACACAACCAGTTGCGTAATATGTTCGTTTTCGTAACTGGTTGTGAAAAGTAAGACGTTTCCTAAAGTCAAAGGGTTTTGAAAATACTCACTTTACATGTCAAAATTAGAAAAACAATATTTCCTAAACAAGATGTCAACGAATATTTGACAGAAGCAGATACCAAAAGTAGCTATGATTATTGGATTAAGTTACGCTTGCAGAAGAGAGGACAAAAACAAATAAACTCCCAAAGAACATAATAAAAATAAAAGAAAACTCTTTGGTACAACTTTTTGATTAAAGGAACGAAAAATAAGTTTGCTTGATTAATTTTTTTTGTTTCTTGTCGAAGTGGTTTAATAGGGCATAATAAGCAAGCACAGAATACCCTGCTACACCATGTGCGTCCCCTATTTTTATGGGTTGAAAATTTGGAATTTTACTTAGGTGCCAATATATTTTTCCTATTGCCAAAGGGGCTCTTTACCAAGTTACACTTTTTGAAGATTCATCCCTCCTCTACATAATATATATCACACATTTGCCGTAGAGCGAATGGTTTTCCTTTTCTAACGGTTTTAAGCGGTAAGCCTTTTTAAACGGTAAGAAAACGGTTTTACTTTCATCGACTGAGTAATAAATACTCACTGCTGACTATGAAAAAATACATTACGTGTCGCTTCTTACATTTTCTGTTTAGGAGGCACTTGGTTGGTTTAGGGGCTCTGATGGAGGTTTCTCACCCTCCTATTTAGTGGTTCATGGGGAAACCATGTAAATAAAAACGCGCCAATCATTCTACCTCAAGAGAAAAGGGGGTGCGGAAATGAATGGATTTTTAGAAACTGAATAAAGATGTTTCTGTATCGAATAGTACTAATGTGAAATAGACACAAAATAAGTTGAAAGGATGATTCGAGAGTTGAGACAAACCTGAACCACTAAAAAGGGGGGAGAGAAGCACCTATTCTATCTAAGCCCCTTCATGTTTTCATCAGTAAAGTTTATCCTATACAGAAAAGATAAGAAGCGACATGTAGTGTATTTTTTTCTAGTCGATGAAAATTTTGATTTGAAGCATTTCTTGTACACAAGCGCGTTTATCTCGAAAACGTTACGTACTATCTAAATTAAGAGACCCTTTTTATACCCTATTGTGTTCCCTGTTCAAGTGTATATTGCTGTCTGCCCTACTATGAACCATAAGGCCATATTTTTTTTGGGAAAGTATACTGGAGAACACATGACAAATCGTTAAATTACACAATAAGTGTTCATCTGATTTAAATGCAAAAACATGTTTTCTATGCACAATGAATTGGTCTTTTTCGATGTTAAAACATTTACCAGAATTATACTGGTTTTGGTTTTTTTCATGTAACAATACCAAAATAGCCATTTTTGGCATATTTTGCGTCCAGCTCCTAAACCAATGAATGTATGAAAATAAAACCAACGTAGATTTCCTTATATTAGGTTCGTGCACGAATAAAAAAATTGCGAAAAAAAGTAGGTTCACTTTTATTTTAAAAAAGGGGGGTTTCAAAATTTCAACACCCTATATCATGGAAACTGCACGGTATTTGATAAAAGTAATATTTTCGATTGGAGATTGCCTAATATTTTAGATTGGAAGTAATAGCCTTTTGTCCTGCACAGAAGACCCCCAAATTCGGTCGGACCACGCTACCTTTCCAGACTTGTACAGCTATAACCGATGAATCTTCAAAAAAACCTAACTTGGTAAAGAGCCTTTCGGACAATAGGGAAAAATATTGGCACCTAAGTAAAATTCCAAATTTTCAACCCCTAAAAATAGGGGACGCGTATGGTATAGCAGGAGTTTTCTGTGCTTGCTTATTATGCCGTCTTAAACAACTTCGACAAAAAAAACTTCACTGGACGCAACATTTTTTATTATGTCTAATTCGACTGGATTATTATGTTCAGAATTATTTCATTTAAAGGAGAGTAAAAGGCAAATTGTTTGTAAACGCCACCATTGCATAGCTACGCATCATCATTTAGGTACTTGTGCCTCATAAATCCAAAAAGGTATATAAGAAAGAATACTACCGCTTTGAGGAATGGATGAGAGAGCTCTGTGAGTAGTATCAATGAAGTATGTATCAATGAGTATGATGGCTTATTTTCAAGATTTGTCTAAATTATTTTCCCCTAATTCGCTTTGGACATAGTTTTCAATGTTGCAGAAAGAAATGATAGTTAAGACAAAGATGAGAAGTAACGAAAAGTTTGTTCAATTACAACTAGGTACAAATATGTGAAACAAATCGGAAGAAATTATCAAGCGAAAAAATCAAACGTTCTGACTATTGAACACGTTCTAACATTTTTGTAAGAAGCACCGACTTAAAAATATTTGCTGGATACGCGGTTACGTTAGTCATGGGTGTATTCGGAGCATATAGAAGGGAAGAATTTGTAAAGATGCGATTTACTGATGTCGGAGACCTGTGTTCGCATAATATACTTATTGACATTTTACGGAGCAAAAATGGCCAGGAATGGAGCTTTTTAGTTATCGAAGAAAGTGAAATGTGTGCATTAAAGATGAATGTTGATAAGACATATATATCATTGCGACCTGGTCTCAAGGCGTCTCATGATAGTCTCATGATTTTTGGTGTATCGTAATAAACGATGTACAGTTCAGCCTGTGGGTAAAAACACTTTCGGGAGTATACCTTCTAGGATTGCAACGTCTTCAGATTTACCTGATGCTAAGGCATATAATACAGGTTATTGCCTAAGATGCACAGCTGCAACACTTAACTCTGATGGAGGAGGTAATTCAGAAAGTTTAATGAGACTAGGAGGCTAGAAGAATTCATCGGTGGCACGGGGATATGTAGATAATAGTGAAGGTTCCAGATTGCGAATGCTTCGCTGGTGGCTGGCGTGAAGACTTCCACATATACTATATTCAGAGAATCAATCACTGAGATTATCTCAAGTAACGTAGACGCTGCTAGTACTAGATTGTACAAAAATTCTATGTTCTCGGCCCACCTTGACAATTTTTATTGACGTCAATAACCTTTATTGACGTCTATTTGTAACTTCTATTTTAGAATTGATGTATTTCCATGGTAACGTGTTATAAATTTATAATGCCCTATGCCCTAGGGGCTTTTGTTGCCTATGACATCATATCTAGCGTGTAGTAGTTAGTAGTGTTACGTAATGCGCGTAGGGTAATATATTTTCTGGGGTAATATTAGCCAAGAGAGTTTAGGTTAATATCTAGCCATGTATCCGTGTATCCTTATTATTTGCACAGAAAGGCAGACTTGGTATTTGCACATAAAGTTCTATTTTGATCTATCACACTAGTTAAAATTAATTGTTTTACAGTTTCTTTCGTCCGGTTTCGACGCTTTGACTATATTATTTACTGTATACCTAATAATTATATTTTTTCTTGTAGAGCTCTCAGTTTTGGATTGCCATTTTCTACCATAAGATATTTGGATATAAGCAATAACAAAATCCAAGATCTGGGGATAACAGATTTACTTGACAGCATTAAAAAAATTTGTCAAATGAGATTGTTATACATATGGGGTAATACATTTGGTCAAACTTCATGTAAGGTAATTAGTTAAAAATAATTATTTAATTTTGATAACTAACTTGAATAATCGATATTTCGATATGTATATTAATTACTAACTAGTAACGGGTTTAAGTAATGTTTGTAAACCACGCGACCATGATCCAGTTATTAGGCAACTTATTATACTATATAATAATAGACCTGTCTGGGAAGAACAATTTATTTGCAACTAATATGCTTGCTTTCCGGCCCTCCCATGATACAAAGACAACGGTATGTCGGCGCGCAGGTGACGTGACGTCGGGTGAGATGCGATATTTCCAGTTACTCCGTAACACGGTACCTACCTATAGCGGAGTAAAATCAAATGTGTCGTTTTTTAAGCTATAACGAAATGGGACATTTAAAATCATTTAGAGCATAGTTTTGGCCATTCATCATGTGAATTACAACTTTTTTTTAGAAAGGACGAATTTTGCAAATTAATTTTCTCCTTGTCCGAAATAATTTGAAAAACACAATTTTTTATATACGCGGGATATAACCATGACATTTTGGCTATTTATAGAAGACATTACAGTGCTTCCGATGGCAAAAAATAAGTTTTTAAATTATGAGATGTTTTTGAAAAAAAAATGCCTTAATATCGCTTCTAGCAAATCTGCGCTCGGAAACTTCATCCTGCGGAGAGCTATGTTAATTAGTAAGAATTTATATATGAATATATCGAATGAAATGTAGACAAAACTATGAGAATTTTAAAAAAACAGCACGCTAGGATTTATGGTTTTCGAGAAATCGAATTATCAATGCACTGCGTTTTCGATTATATATCTGTTTCGATTATAATTACAACACCTCGCGACAGCACAGGTTGGCATTGTTTAAAAAATTGTAGCACATATTTATAATAATAATACTCACACCCCACATACACACGTATCCACCCCTGTGTATACCTACACAAAACGCAAAATCTTGTCAATTGTCAATTATTGTCAATTTCAATTTGAAAACAACAGTAGGTAGGTATTTACATTCAACTGTGTAAGAATCGCGCCTAAAATCACGGCGAGAATACGTCATGTGAGATGCGTGCGCACGACTGACCAATTCTGGTTCGGCAACTTGACATACCGTTGTCTTTGTATTATGGGTCCACTACTCATTTGGTATAGTAAAACAGACATGAGACGAGCTGTCACAACTCGTCATAAGTACAATGGCGAGCAGTTGAAAGTAAACGAATTTTTTCCCACTGTGTTCTGATCCTCTCATATGACGTCTTATGTTGACACTTGACACATTTTTAATTTCTGTTAATTATTTTACGTGTTTTTTCATATTAGAGTTTTGTTATTTTAAGTTCAAAAATTAGTGTTTGCTTTGTCGTATTTATATTTAGAGCATAGAGTAAAACATATTTGTAGCAGTATTTGATTAGATGCCATTGTGTTTGTCAGGTGGACACCACTCAAACTAAACCCCAAATTTTCAGGTTTACAAGTGTCACATATAGGGAAATCTGGCATAAGAGTAGCGCACTTTCAACTGCTCACCACTGGACACGTAAGACGATGCACATCTATTGGAATTTGCATCCTAATTCATCCGTTCCTCGGTTATATTTCCTAAGACAACAAGGAGACCGTGCACTCTTGAGTTTGGAACCTCCAAATTTGTGAGGGATTTTGCTCCTTTCTTCTGCATGGTACATGACTCAGCAAATACAGCAGGAGAGTACTTCTATGTAGTACAGCAAGAAGAGCATCTAATGAACTTGGACTTGATTATTGGACCCGATTATCTTAAACTAAGACCAAGCGAAAAGGATTATGATTGGACAAGGCCTTTCTGACATTTCCTAACCCTGTTTGTGTGTAACAAGTACAAATTGGTGCAGCACCAGTTGCTGCCGTCTACAATAAAGATAAGGGTTTTGTGCCGGGAAGCACAAAAGCGTCACCTTTGGTAGTATCAGCTTGGACTAATTTTAGAATTTAGAGCGGAAACCGACCTGGAACCCGTTCGAGTTCGGATCCAAAGCCCAAATTAAAGCTGAAGTACACATATTCATCTAGATCTGACTTGTAAGTCTTGTCAGAATAATTATAACCAATAAGTCATAAATGTGATGTCCAGTATACAATTTTTGACTTATAACGTCAGATCTCTTACGTTAACTTACAAGCCAGAATTCTAAGATAAATGTCAGAATTTTGAGATAACAGTCAGAATCATGAATTACTAGTAAATGTCGTAAAAGTAAATTATTTGTATTTATTGTTATGGCCCTTCTACGTCCTCGTATACATTTGTAAGTAAAAACAAATAAACTACACAAATAAATAAACATATAAAAATAAAATAACATATAAATAAAAATAAATATACACAAATTGTGTTTTTTAGAGAATAACAAGAATGATGCAATCTGGCGTCCTTGTTCAAGAATATTTCGACGTACAAATTTATGAAGTTGATGATTTACTATATGCAGCATTTTACCCAGCAAATCATTATAAACACAAATATTATTGCGTTATGGACCACGGGTGTCCTGTGGAGCTCAAAATAAAGAGGAATAAAATACCTCATCCTGATGCACAGCCAAGGGAACTGGTGCATCTCTCCAATGTTGCCAGATATCCTCCTGTAGACGAGTCCTTGGGACTGAAGATAATGAAAGAAAAAGATTGCCCCGAAGATGAGCAAGCTCCTAAGTAGGCTGTGAAGCATTTACGTTTATATATGATATGAAACTATTATTGTAAAATATATTACTTTATAAAGTAATATTAACTTCTGTTAATATTAGGTATACAAGTCCTAAAAGGGCGACCCAAAAAAAAAATTTAATCAAACTATATTTTTGAAACTTTAAAAAAGAGCGCAATGGATTCATTGGACTAATAATATTGATATGCATAAACCTACAAAAACCTTGAGAAGGGAATACAAATTCAAAGGAAAGGAAGGGAATAAAGCTTTTAATAAGTAAAGTCAATCAATGATCTTAGAAATATTTTCATCGTGTCTCCATTTAGAAGTAGGTTTACTCAACACTGGTATTCAACACTGTATGAATGCAATTAATACCTACATATATATTCAGGATTCGAGTCTTCACATGATCATTCAGCCAAGTTATTCCCGTATAGGGCATAGGTACCTACTTACTTTTTTCGTAGTGTATTCAGTATTTAAAAATAATTTTTAAGTATACACACGAAAAGAATCAGATGTTGCCACGTTCTCTATTAACAAATTAATTAAAAAGTTTTCTATCTAATTTCTGTACTATTGTTACTTACACAAAGAAGCCAAATCTCCATTATGCTCTGTACGTAGCTCGACAGAAGCTTCTGTTGCATATTTTATGGCCCTTCCCGCATACGTCTTCGTTCAACATTCATGAGGCAGACTTTACCTCCCTACCTAACAGTTATAAGTTTGACATCAGAATACCGCAATGTGTGTCCAAATATACTGCAGTATAGTTTAGCAATAATTAATTAACGTAGGTAATTAATTAAATGATTCCATTAATTTAAAATACTCGAAACGTTGGAATATTTTCTATGAAAATAATTGTAATAATCAATGCAACTAAAATTATGACTATATTTTCTCACAGCGCAATGTGTACGTTTTAAATGTGTTTACACTTTATAGGCATTATTTTTACGCGCTGATTTATAAATATTTGTACTTCTTGTATACAACTTGTAATGAAGTAAAAACATAATATGTGATTACTAGTCAAATGATGTATATAGTGTTAAATCTATCTCTTTTTATCTTTTAAGAAACAAGATGCGTAGACTGTATTTGTATTTCATGTCTTTTAATCTTTACAGGTTTAATGAATGTATTAAAGGACATATTTTAGGATAGTTATTCCGTTTTGAATAAATATTTGGAAGCACGTTCCTTAGTTAGCTAATGAATACCTACTTACTAGTGCTATTTGGGCATTCTCATTATTATGATATTTTCACGTTTACTTAATAGTGGAGTAAAATCTATCTCCTATCTCCCTTATTTCTGAAGGTGACCGGTTATAAAGTATAGCCAAATGTGACCCATTGGATACCGTTGGTACTCCATTGGTAAGAGCATGTTTGGGCCTATAGGAAATGAATAAGTACTACTTTTTTGGAAGGTGCTACAATCCCCAAAATTGGAAAAAACCAAATAATTGAAATATTTTAGAAAACGTGTTTTCTAAACCTATCTCGCAATAAAAGAAAAGTTTAATACATTACACGCTGCAAAAGCCTTCTTAGGTGCTCGGAGGTATTCAAATATTTATATATTTGAATACACTGCGCACCTAAAAGTAACCTTTTTTAAAAGTTTTTTTTATACAAACCAATGGCATTTACTGTAATTACAATCTGATCTGAACTTAGATCAATGAGTAATATTTTTCTAACCTAATTTACTACTGTTACAAAATTTATATCTAAGGACTTACTCACTAGTATTCCTTATATTTTTCTAATACTTAATTACACTAATATTAATGTGTACACAGGCACTGTTCTCTGCTTTTGCACTAACAAAAATATACTAACTTGAAGGGTGTGATCCTCTTCAGCCTTCTAATCTGGTTTGTATTGAGGAGCTGGATGGCTTTGACATTGACGTGACGATGAATTCGCTGTTCGTGACTTTTGGCGAATTCGCTGATGGTCTGGTTAACGGTGTCCATTCCCATGTCCCTATGGAGGTCACTATTTCTGCAATACCAGGGGGCATTAGCGATGCTCCTTAATACTTTGTTTTGGAATCGCTGGATTATATCTAGATTGCTATCTAGATTGCTATCTAGATTACTAGCACAACCCCATAGCTGGATGCCATAATATGTCCATACGGGCTTGAGAATTTATTTGTACAAAAGCACTTTGTTATATATTGACAGCGTGGAATTTCGTCCAAGCAGCCAATACATTTTTTTAAATCTGATATCTAATTCTTCCTTCTTTTTTTTTGACATGAGCTCTCCAGTGTAGCTTAGCGTCCAGTGTTATACCCAAATATTTTGCTGTATCAGCATATGGTACTTGGATATTGTTTATGCTAACAGGGATATGTCGGTCTCTTTTGTTTGTAAAATTAACATAGGCAACTCCCATTTAGTTTGATTGTCCAGTCCAGGTGCTGATTTTGTTAACTGATATTTGCAGATTTATTGCCGCTTCTTGGTGATCTTTGCCTACAGCCATTATAGCAGTGTCATCAGCGAAGGTGGCTATCGTGTCATACTCTAATTCAGGAATATCACTGGTGTATAGTAGATAAAGGACTGGCCCTAATACACTCCCTTGTGGTACTCCTGCCTTGATTTCTTTAATTTCAGAATAAGCGTCTTCCTGCTTAATTCTAAAAGTTCTATCTGATATATAAGAGTTCTTTAATTGTGAGAACTGATTAGGCAGGAGCTTGCTTAATTTATAGTGAAGTCCCTCGTGCCATACTTTATCAAAAGACGGTAGAATAAACTTTTTTTCCTCCAGCGACTTTTCAATTACATCTGTGATCCTATGGACCTGATCTATAGTTGAATGACTCTCGGAATCCAAACTGATGATCTGAGATTATGTTTTTGTCTTCAATGACTGGTTTTAATCTTTTAAGAAATATTTTTTCGAACAGTTTTTTTTAATAGTAACGAAAAAAAACTATTTTATAACAGTGAGTTATATTAAAGTGAGTAAAATCAGATATGGATAACTACGAAATGCGACTTACTGGACTATAAGTAAAGATATAATTTTTCAAAAAAATAAATGCGGGTAAGCTGATTTTTGATGTGTAAACATCTATTACGGCGATTATATGAGGGTAAATTTCGGGAAATGGGACTGAAATGTGAAAGCGGATGTGACATCATAACCCATCAATTATACCATTTTTTAAGGGTGGATGGATGGTTGTCTCCTGAATTTCCAACCAAAAAAACACACTCGTCATCTTTGTAGAGTTTTTGCAATAGTTTTCCTTTTTTTTCCGGCTTGTACATAGTAGGTAATACTCTCTGCAACTTTGCTTTATAAAACTTTTTGTAACTCTTATATTTGACCCTCCACTAACATTTAATGTAAAAAAAATTGCGGTCGAAAATAAGTAATTGATTTTTTATCAAGTATTATGTTTTTTTTTTCAAAAAAGCGTCTGTCGTAAATAGGGATTTTTGCATGAGTTACGACAACTGAATTATTTTGACAACAAATCATTGGTGGGGTAATATTTAATTTCTTAATAAAAAACTAACAAGGAATAATTCAGTAAAATTATATCTTAAACTATACATGATCTATAAATACATTTTCGATCCTTTTTCATAAATAATCATATAATTATAGAACTAAAGCGTCAGCTTTCAGGTATTTCTGTTAAGTGTATGACTTAAAAAATTCTGGGAATTCACACAAAGTAAAAATAATTGGTCAAATACCAATAAATTCTGCTCTAGTTGGCTCTAATATATCATGTTTCTAGAGTTAATAAAAATGATCTCATTATAAATATCTGAAATCATACAGACAAAGAAGAATATGTATTCACGGCCGACAAAGCAAAAATCGTCATTAGGACAAACACTGGACTTAAATTTGAACCCTGGGAGGACCGATTCAAATCTTCGAAAGGCGTATCGTCATATTTCAACTCGGCTGTCACTGCTAATTATCGAAAAAGTACAAAAGTTTCATGTGCTTGAATTTATACGGGATACTTTGTGTTACCGGTCATTGGTGCTACATAACAAATCGATCTTTGGAGTACGTTGTTTGGGATGCCAGATCTTGCCGTGCTTATTAATTATTGTAAACTACGATTTTACATTTTGTCACTAATCACACTCATCAACAGTAAAATCACAGGAACCGTTTTTTTATCGCATAAATTTCTCTGTAACGAAATCATTTTTGCCACGAAAAAATGGCGCAAATTATTGTTGTGTCGTTCAGCAAATACAACTGTAAAATTATTAAAGCACAATGTTTATATAAACAGTTTGATTACATTTTTAGCCAATTTCAATAAAAAAAGTTGCACAATGTGTGCCCACCGATCTCTCTTCTGTCAAAATTTTATTCAAGGTAAAAGGTCAAAAATATCGTTTTTTCGCATATTACATAGTATAAACTCAACATCATCCCTTGGAGAGCTGATAGGGCAGCTCATGACTGACAAGAATATCAAAATATGACCTTAGTAAAAAAATGGTTTTTGAGATATTGGATCTTTTATGAATTTTGTGAAAATCGGCTGCTTGGATCAGTTTTTCGAGTACACACAGCTACAAAATTCCAAATTTCAAAATTCTAATTTCTGTTACGCAACCCTGAATAGCGCTTCTATTGATTGTAGTCCAAAATAGCATTAATAGTGCCATACATTTTCGAAAAAAACATATTTTCCCGATTCAAGGGCATTTTTTTTTAGATAACTGAAGAATTTCATACTGTAAAAAAAATTAGCAAGCCAGCCTAGCAAGTTATTTTGAAAAAATGGCTCATTTAGTGTAGTTTTTAAAGTGGTAGATTTTTATGGTTTACCATAGAAAAAAAATTATATAACCAATTTCCTGCAAACGGGGTTCATTGTGTAAAAATGTGTTCAATGACGTGTTCAAAGAATGTGTTCAAATTGCCTGCCACGAAGTTGAATGCAACTCAACTCGAAGTCTTGCACTTCCTGTGAAGTTATTTGTTTGCCGTATGGATTTATTAATGCGGTGTCTTAAATGATTTACATTATTATTGGTTTTAGATAGCATTTATGCAATCCCAGTAGAAAAAACCAGTGGATATAAATCCGGAGCTCGGGGAGGCCAGAAAATAGACCCAAGACCTTCTAAATAAGTTATAAATAAGCGCTAAATAAGTTATTCCTCCTCATGCGTAATGAGCTGGGCAGCCGTCATGTTGAAACCACATTGCCCATTGCGGGTACATCTTCCAAAAGATTTGGCAGTTCTCATTTCCTAAAAAGTCATGATAAATACCCCAATTTAGCTTTTAAGGTAATTCAAAGGGATAATTCAAAATATTTGACCATTCAAGATGGCTATCCACTGTCCACTGATCACCTTTACAGCGATTTTGTGACTTTCCCTTTCGCATTATGTGAATGTGCCTTTCAAGAGCACAATTATGAAGATTGTATATGTTAAGCGTGTTCATGAATCTATCATCTATTTTTTGAATGTGCTTCCATGTGTCCATAACATATTATCTAGGAACCCTGGGTCTTCAAAGGTACATCTTCCAAAAGATTTGGCAGTTTTCATCTTCTAAAATATTTTGACTTTCCTTTTCGCATTAAATGTGGATTTTCAAAAGCACAATAATTATGAAGATTGTGTGTGTATTCATGAAGCTCGTATTTTAATTTGCTTTCATTTGTCCATAAAATGTTATCCAGGAACTTGGTCCATCCCTACGTTCCTGCAGCATTATTTACCAAAATAATCGACACACAATTATTAATAGACAAAATATGCGCAGTCACCAGGAAGCAACGCTTGCATATATTTCATATGATATGGGTGGTGGGTGGTACCATAGATTTAATCTATGGTGGTACTGATGCCGTCGTGTTATTCTGTTTACAGTGGATTTCGATATCCTTATACGGCTGTCAATTGCTCTTGCCGAAGTAGATGAATTATTTTCAATATATTGTGTCTCCTTCATCGTAATCTATACGTGTACCAACGCGATTGTGAGGTATTCTGCCTTCCGAATATGCTCGGTGTATATTTAAGAACACGCGATGATCAGGATGCCAAAGCACGCGGGTATCTTTTGCGATACAGACTGCAGCAGCACAATTTCCTCTGTATGCCCCATCAATGTAATTTATTTTAGCGCATACCTGCGATGTATACTGGTACGGCATAATAGTACTATTGAACATTAAAAGCGTAACACAAGCATACGTCAGTTCACACGCGCACTCACGTCAGTTAGTTATTATCTCCAATAGAATAAGTCAAAATCACTAGGCACACAAGTCCAAAAATTAATAAACCTCTTAATTTAATTATTGGAATAATTTCACAATGAGATAATTCTGCGGTAAAACTGCAATATATTTTATGAACAGAACATATACCAACCGTTTTATAAACTACACTAAATGAGCAATGTTTTTAAAATAACTTGTCAAGCTAGCATACTATATTTTACAGTATGAAGTTTAAGTTAGCTAATAAAAAAAATTACATTTGTATCGGACAAAAATGTATTTTTTTGCAAGTGTATGTCAAGCAAGTATTAATTTTATTTCGCACTGTGATCAATTCAATTGTACTCGGGGTTTCGTAACAAAAATTAGAATATGGAAATATAAAATAGGGAATTTTGTAGCTGTGGCACTTGAAAAACTTATCTAAAGTGCGGATTTTCACAAAATTCGTAAAAGAGCCAATATCTGAAAAACTAACAATTGTTTACTGTCATGTTTTGATATTCTGGTCAGTCATGAGCTGGCCCATCTGCTCTCCAGGCGTTGAGTTGAGTTTTGGGACACCCTCTATATATCAATTATAATTATATGCCATTATTATACTCTTATAATCATATATATACCTACACAGTCGATGATAGTGAATTTATTTCTAAAGAAAATAGTTAATTAGATACATACCTAATTTAGGAAGATATTTTTAATTAATTTTCACATTTTGTGAACAGTATAAGATTAATGTTCATCGTTACGCATTAGGCTTTGTTTTCATAGTCGCGGAATTCGCGTAATTTGAATACATTTTTTGATTTTAATTAATTTCTTAGTGGATTTAAAGTGTTTTTAATCAGATTTTACTTCTCGCGTAAAATTCGCGAATTTCGCATTCCGAAAGTAAAGCCTTATTTTGTTGTATAGAGTTGTAGAATTTACTATCACTGTGAAATAATCTGTGTCTGTAAGTTTACATTTTCGTAAATGAAATTTAAAATGCTTTTATTATTTTGAACCTCAATGATCATTAAATAGAAGGGCTACGTGTTCCTTTGCCGTGAGTACGACAGTGAAACATTAGATATATAAACAAAATGAAAGACCATGTAAAGCTGTTATAGAATGGATACGATCTGTTGAGTTTTTCTTTTATGTGTCCCTAATAAGGGATATGAGACGTAGTTTCATTTCAACTTTAATGAACTTCTACAGGAAGTTGATGTTCGTTTTAATTAGGGAACCAAATTTGTTATGGGAATATATGAAGAAGTCGCTTTCGCATATCTCTAAACTTACAGGTCTAAATTTAGAATGGACTGATAGACTAAGGTGGAAGTGGAAGTATATCACGCATAAATATTTTCTTGATATTTGACGAAAGTGTTGGCGAAAGCTAACACGCGGTTTGTGTTTAATTAGTGTATGGAAGGATACATATAATAATTGTATTAATTGATGACTTGTTTTCCTTAGTAATATTTAAAGAAGAATGACCGTACTAACACTAATTGATTCATATCTAAGAAATATAAAACAATGCGTAAGCATTAATATTCCATATTATTTATATTATTACTCCATATTAAGCACTATATTACTCCAGATCTTAATAACGTACAACAAAACATTACTCCATATTAAGCATTATACTTCAGATCTTAATAACGTACAACATGTCGTACCCGCAAGGGCCAGTCTTGGGGCCACTGTTATTATGTACATTTATAAATTATTTTTACCCTTTTACTTATCCACATAAATATATAAGTACTTTCTGCAGACGACTTTAATAACTTTAAATTGAATATATCTTGCCGTATTGAGAAAATGATACCTACATAAAATTATAAAAAAGGCAAAAATATTAAATATATAAACAAACAAATATTTTTTAACATTACAGCTTTACCTTTTTTTATCCACACAAATGCATAAGTACCTTTTGCAGACGATACAATGTTAATAACTTTAAATTCAGACAATCTTGTTTTATTGAAAAATATCGATGGAATTATAAAAAAGGCAGATATATGGTTTTCAGCAAACAATTTAAAACTCAATGAGAACAAATCACATAAATTAATTTGGGAAAGACGCTTGCAAGTATATTTTTTCTATTATGTCACATGAGGTTGGTATTAAACATTTGGCATTTCTTCAGTTCTTCTTTGGCGTTTCTTCAGTTCTTCTTCAGTTGGTATTAAACATTTGGAGTTGGCATTTCAATTCTCGCATAATTTTACGCGTCTCCAACTTTCTTCAGATTTCTATATCGAAATTTCCGAAAATTATTTTTTTGTTTTTTTTTCTATGGAATTTTTTCTATGGAAACGACGTCCTCTTCCGGTGGGTATCTTCAAGCCTGTAGACGTAGACATCCTTCCATAAATGCCTGACTAGAGCTCCTTACATTCTTATCATGCCACACTTTTGACACACCGTATCCTTCGCCGCACCGCACGCCTTTTACACTTCACGTACACGTTCGATATCGCATTGTAAACACCTACCTAATACGGTCAAGGATACCATAACTCATCGAACACCTACAATTGCCACTGAGACAATAACAAAAAATATCCGTTAATACAACGCGCGAAATTATACCAATATGCATGCGCCACCACCCTATAGATGTCTTTCAGGCGATACCAACAGATGAAACGTTCGCTCGGAAAAAATAAAAACATTTAGTGTTCGCAGTTCGCATCCATTTGCAATTTATTTTTGATATATTATGCATAAATTAAATTGAGAATATTATTTTTTATTTTCTTTCCTATATTTAGGATAATTACGCGCGCCACTGAGCACCGCATTCCATTAGTTGGCATATCAAACGAAAGCACTATAGCAAGAGATGGGTAATTCAAGTAACTTTCTGCTCTCAGAGCATTTCACAAATAGTGTGACTTTCTGGAACTAGAGCTATGTGATCAGTAGCTAGTTGTTAGTTAGCACTGAGCTAGGAAAATACATGTACATAATTTACTTAATAAATATGACAACTAGGTACCTATTACATCTAAACATGTTGTTAGCATCATACATGTTGCTTAACCCTGCGAATTTAAGAGAACACTACGCTTATTGAACTGCTCGGAAGGTTGGGATTTTGTAGAGTAAGAGGCAAATAGATGTATTTATTTTGGTTAACTATAAGTTTAGCTAATAGTTAAAAAGCTACATAAGATCTGATATTCAAATTAGTTTCAGGTACTACCTAGCTATCATTATAGTGATTATTATAATATAAGTTTTTTGCAATAAAAAAATGTGTTTTAACAATTAAAAGCACATTTTCATTTCAAACCCACAGTAGGTACAGGCTTTTAAGAAAATTTTGGGATAGAAAACTTATATTATAATCATCACTATAATAATAGCTAGTCCTAATTTGCCTATCAGATCTTATGTAGCTTTTTAATTGTATATAGTTAACCAAAATAAATGCATATATTTGCCTCTCACTCTCAATCGCGACCTTAAACTTTATTTTCAGTGTTCATAGCCCGCATCTTTTATATTTCCGGCTCGAGAAAAGTTTTGTTTAATATTTGCCGACGCAAGGTTTTCGGTAGTACGTAATTCATACCGAAAATAAGCAAATATTTTTTGCATGTGGTGCGTCGGCGTAACATTTATTTGAGGATGTCGGAGGGCTCGCTTCTTTCTTGCTATGCCGTAATGTTCTTTTATTGAGCATAGAACTTAATAAAACGGTCTTAGGTTAACCCACAGTTGTATATTTATGTAAGCTTCTTGAATTTAATTTGTTCTTATGAGCGGCCTAGATGGTGTCATTGGGTATATGATACCTAATAACAGTTTGCTTATGTCCTTACCACACCAAACCAAATGTGGATACACCTGCCATATAGCTGGTATCAATGAAATTTCTGTTCAATACGTCTTTGTTTCTTTCTGTGACAGAAAGCTGAAATTAAAAAGTAAGGTGTGACGTTATAGTGATGCAACTTTTGCAGTTATAAATTTTTTTCAATACAAGTAAGTTTCTTCTGGATGTAATTTAATGTTTTTTAACACATTTATATACAAAAAAATGGTGTATTACGTCAGGAAATCCGGTCGAAAAAAGTTGAAAAACATTTCTTGTTACTCCAAACTTTGCCTCACTATGCCTTACGGCTCCACATTCAAATGTGAAGCATAGTTTAATTACTACTATTATTTGGTGACGTGTCACTGCGTAGGCTTATGAATTTGTAAATAAATATATATATATATATATATATATATATATATATATATATATATATATATATATATATATATATATATATATATATATATATATATATATATATATATATATATATATATATATATATATATATATATATATATATATATATATATATATATATATATATATATAATAAGTTTAGTTAATATAAATTATATAAAGTTTATATAAATTTCAACCAGTGACATTATATGGCATTCCATTTTGGCCTTGTTTACGAGTAAAAAAAATATATTTTTTAAAATTATGCATTATATTCTTGTTACTAATAACTTACAAGTTATAACTGAACATAAAAAAATAACAAATCTTTTTTATTTCAAAATTGCAAAAATTTTAACCTACAATTGTATATCGGGTATCAGCGAAATTTCTGTTCAGACTGTCTCTGCTTCTTTCTGCGATAGAAAGCTAATATTAAAAATGAGGAATGGGCGATATCAAAGAAAAAGTGGAGTGGAATGTATGGGAGAAGACATCTTGGGTTTGTAGCAGTTCATTACACAGAAAAATAACCAAATATATAGATAAATAATCACAAGAAAAACTTACCAGTTGTATATCTGGAAATATACGGAAACGAATCATTAAATGAATCACTTAGAAGTTGTACAAGTTCTTTCACCTTTATTGAGGATCTTCAGAGTGATGTACGATTTGTTTAATTGGTAATTTATACTTGACATTTCGTATTAATACCACCATTCTTACAGTGACACTTTTACGTGACATTAGTTTTGACGGCACTTAAATTCATGGAAAACACGAACCTACTCTACTATTTATATTTGTTCTATTTGAACGTATTGATATATAAAAGCATTAGGCATACATTTAGGTAGCTAGAAGATGTTAAACTTTAAAATGCCTAAAATCTTGTAGAATCTACTAAAAAAACTACTTGTTGGGTAGAGTCTATTGAAAGACGAATTATTTAAATGAACCGTAGGTAACTTCTTTATTACATCACAAAATTAAATGTACAACGAAATATATTTTTAATGCAATATTTTGACAACAACAAATTAATTAATTGACACGTGTGTTCGTGAACACAATCCAGCCACCTTCAATCCTTGTGCTCGATTCTCTCCGTAACATGCCACCCACCTTGAAAGTCATGCCTTTCAACGTCTGCTTCTAATGGTAATGGACACAACTTCAAAAAGGTTCGACGGATAATAAACTATTTTGTCTGAACTGATGCTACTCTAGCGATTCCATCTTTGCCCGAAACTTTGTATCACTCGTCCAATAGATCACATTAATGGAGGGAGGTTATCATTCTCTATTAATACCATGGCACCTTCCACTAGTTGAGCTTGATTCTTTATACATTTCGTTTTACTCTGGAGTTCGGACATATACTCCTTTTGCCATCGTTTCCAGAGATGTTGAAGAAGTTGTTCGAGTAGTTGATAGCAAGACAATCTGGGGATTGGTATTTCTTGTAGGTTTGGTTCAGGCAATGAAATAAGAGGTCCGCCAATTCAAAAGTTACCTGGCGTTAAAGGCTGCAAGTCAGCCGGGTCGGCGTCAAAGGACGGTTTAAATGAAGATAAAAACGCATCTTTTGACAAATCCCCAACGAGTTCAAGATGAAGGACCTTTGTCGTGAAGCAAATGAAGAGTGCTACATAACACTTGGATATATTGGATCAGCGACCTCTTCTGTATTTTATGTTCAGAGGTCAGGTGTAATCTACGCCCGTTACTCGGAATGGATAGTCATGTTGCAAAGGTTGTGCGGGCAAATTTCCCATAATAGGGTTTGCATTTTTCACATTAAATGTATAACATCTTACACAGTTATTTACAACGAATTTCTCCTAGAAACTGGGCATGCAAATTCACGAACAGCATACAATAGTTGTTGGGGTCCCGTATGTAAAAGGCGTTTGTGTTCATATAGGAATGAGCTTAGTTGATCGATGATTACTTGAGAGTAAGTAAAGATGCTTCTTGCCCTGATGAAATGAAGCGTTGCTTAGGTGACCACCGACTGTTAGCAATCCGTCTGCATCTATGAAAGCACTAAGTTTTTAAGCATGTTTTTTATGTAAATATTTTTTATTAACCAAAGTATCAAATTCTTCTGGAAATGATTCACGCTGCGACAAGTATATTAATTTTTTATAAGCTGCATCCAACTCAGACAGATCATTCTCCGAGCTGGCGATCAGCATGAGAAAACTTGTAATTATTTATAAACCGACAAATATAAGCAGTGCATCGCTTTATTCTAAGAAAATTCGAAAAGTTTTCGAAAGGAAATAAATTACGTGCATATTTTACCAAAAGGGAGACGTATTTTGGTTTCGATTGAGGGTTTGTCAAAAATTTTTAATATTGGCCAATTATTCTGCGACGTCCCTAAAAATTCTTCTAATTCCGTACCACCAAATATTCGAATTTATGATTAATCTTGCACTAAGACCATGTGACAACAAATCCGCAGGATTTTGTTTCGTTGGTGTGTAACGCCATTCAACGTACATTTTGATAATTCTTGAATCTGTTATGCGATGAGCTACGAATTACTACGAATGGATTCAAAGTGCGTGCTTGGTGCAATTTTAAGCCACCCCAGAACGATAGTTGAATCTGACCACAACACAACCCGATGAAACCTTAACCGTAATGAGTTTAATGCATTGTTTGTTAACCGTGAGAGGCCAAGAGCTCCACAAAGTTCGAGACGAGGAATGGTTGTTTGTTTTAATGGTGCGACCTTCGATTTCGAACATAACAAATGCACCGATATTTTTTGGTTATTAATTACTCTGACGTAAATATAGCCGCCACATCCATTTTTTGAGGCATCGGAAAATCCGGAAGTTCAATGACTTGATAATTGTCACTAACCCATATCTTTGAATTTGTAAGAAATTTAACTCTGGTAATTCGTCCATTAAATTTTGACACGGTAGCTGTAATTTAACCGGTAACTTTTCATCCCAATCAAGTCTTTCTAACCATAACGTTTGCAATAATACTTTCGCTACAATGATGCATGGACTAAGTAGTCCCAAATGGTCAAAGATAGATATTGTAGGTATCCTTTGAAAATTTTTTTATGTCTCATATTTCGATGTTACGATGTACGTTATAATTTGACAGTCTTGCAAAAACCGTTTTATCTCAAATAGGGAAACAGGAATGGACTCACAACTTTGTCTTTTGCTCGATGTAACAGTTAACTTGCTGTTCTTGTTAACAAACACCATCATCCAAACGGCGTGGCGTCTTGGCAATTCTGCTTCTATTTCCAAAGACGAATTATTTAAATGGACTGTAACTTCTTTATTACACCACGAAATGAAATGTAATGTACAACGAAATATATTTTTTGGCCACCTCACAAAATTGGCGCTTCCTTATGCCTTCAGAGAAAGCGGAAAATCGCCTATGTCAAACAACCGTGCACCTCTCGATTTTTGTAAGAACTAGTACGGAAAATAGAATCGCGCACGGGTACACGTGTTTTCCGCACGCTTCAAGTATACTTTTATATACGAGTGAGCGCAGCGCGCGAGCCGATGGCATCGAGTCCTGCAGGAAGCGTCCGAGGGTGCTTCAGGAAGGACGAGGTGCCATCGGCTCGCGCAGGACGCTCGCGAGTCGAGATCGCCGCCCGCACGTGTCACATATACTATTTTTTGTCCAGCCACTATATGTTTTAATTATTATTTCGAAAATTCGAAAAAGAATCCTATTTTCATCTTGGAATATGTTTAATAACTTTTTAATTCTTTGCTATTCATATTTATTATGTGAGAAGATATCTTAGGTTGATAATATATAGATAAATAATCACAAGAAAACACTTATCAGTCGTATATCTGGACATATATATGGAAACGAATCATTAAATGAATCGCTTAGAAGTTATTTAGAAGTTGTACAAGTCACCATCATACCACCATTCTTACAGTGACACTTTTACGTGACATAGTTTTGTCGGAAATTATATTCATAGAAAACACAAACCCACTCTACTATTTATATTTGATTATTTCTTTCTCTGTGTAATGAACTGCTACAAACCGAAGATTCCTCCTTCTCAAATGGTAAATATGAATAGCCAAGAGGTTAAAAGCTAATAAATATATTAAAGGGTGAGAATAGAATTTTTTTAGAATTTTGGAAATAGTAATTAATACATAAGATCAACAAATGATTTTAGTTTTGACTAAGCAAGCAATTTCTGTATCACCCCCTCCTTAAATGCTTCAGAATTCCATTGTATATGTAATTCAATATTTCCTAGCATATAGCTAGGAAAAGTAGTTGATTTAATAGATTCTACAAGATTTCACCCATTTTAAAGTTTAACATGTTCTAGATAAATGTATGCCTAATGCGTTTATATAATATATCAATATGTTCAAATAGAACAAATATAAATAGTACAGTAGGTTCGTGTTTTCTATGATTTTGAGCTCCGTGAAAACTAATGTCACGTAAAAGTATCACTGTAAGAATGGTGGAATTATTGCGAAATTTGAAGTATAAATTATCAATTAAACAAATCGTTCATCGGTCTGAAGATCCTCAATAAAAGTGAAGGAACGTGTACAACTTCTAAGTGTTTCATTTATTCATTCGTTTCCGTATATATGTCCAGCTGTTTTCTTGTTAATATTTATCTATATATATTTCTCTGTGTAATGAAGTGCTATAAACCCAACATTTCTTCTCACATAGTAAATATGAATACCAAAGAACTTAAAAGCTAATATATATATACATATATATATATATATATATATATATATATATATATATATATATATATATATATATATATATATATATATATATATATATATTAGCTTTGAAATTCTTTGCTATTCATATTTATTTTGTGTCATATTTATATATATATATATATATATATATATATATATATATATATATATATATATATATATATATATATATATATATATATATATATATATATATATATATATATATATATATATATATATATATATATATATATATATATATATATATATATATATATATATATATATATATATATATATATATATATATATATATATATATATATATATATATATATATATATATATATATATATATATATATATATATATATATATATATATATATATATATATATATATATATATATATATATATATATATATATTATATATATATATATATATATATATATATATATATATATATATATATATATATATATATAATATATATATATATATATATATTATATATATATATATATATATATATATATTATATATATATATATATATATATATATATATATATATATATATATATATATATATATATATATATAATATATATATACTTATATATATTATATATATATATATATATATATATATATATATATATATATATATATATATATATATATATATATATATATATATATATATATATATATATATATATACTTATATATATTATATATATATATATATATATATATATATATATATATATATATATATATATATATATACCTATATATATTATATATATATATATATATATATATATATATATATATATATATATATATATATATATATTATATATATATATATATATATATATATAAATATATACATGTACATATATATATATATATATATATATATATATATATATATATATATATATATATATATATATATATATATATATATATATATATATATATATATATATATATAAATATATACATGTACATATATATATATATATATATATATATATATATATATATATATATATATATATATATATATATATATATATACATGTATATATATATATATATATATATATATATATATATATATATATATATATATATATATATATATATATATATATATATAAATATATACATGTATATAT